>VUQH01003964.1:0-12372 GCA_015106775.1 Etroplus canarensis | reverse complement strand
GAGGCCTGCTCCCCCCCCCCCCCCTTTTTTTTTTTTTTTTGGTTCCAGTCTTTGACTGTCTTAGAACTGTGCACCTGACTTAATGTGTATTGAAAAGGTCTCGCTAATACTCAACCATTCTTTGCGACCTTTTCCAGTGAAATCAAAAGATTTTAATGTGATAAAAAAGTTTAACTGTACGATTGTTAACTTTACAGCAGTCTGAACAAGGCAAGCATCCTTTCATCTATACAAATAAACAAATAAAATATGCAGATAAAATAATTGTATAGATAATCAACCACACAGGCATTTTTATGTTAACGCTTTTTGCTTGTTTGTAAGGCTGCTGTATTCTCTCCAGTGTGTTTTTTAAAATCTTACAGTTAAAAACATGTCAAATTAGAGTTTGGTGAAATTTTGAAAACAATTTCCTGTATATAGATCAAAAGAATTATTTCATTTATAACACACTGAAATGAATGGGGTTGATGTAATCAAACACAAGAGTTTGCTGACCTCTAAGAAGTAGTGTCCCTGCAAAATGTGTACATATCTAAAGTTTCAGTGACAAAATGCATACATTTAACTCTCTGTGCAGTTGAGGTCAGTTATTCCTAGTTGCTGTTTTTATCTAAAAACAATCAGTCCCAGAGCAGTTTGGCAAGTTAACAATATTTACTCAGCAAATGCAATATGTACCTGTGGAAAGTCTGGCATAGTTGAGGCCTAAAACCACGTTCACTTACAGTTAAGTGCATTCAAACCACTAATATCTAAGTGCATTCAGTTACACTTTTCATCATGAGAAGTGACTTTGAGCTCTTTGTTTGCAGAACACCTCTCACTTTTTGATGAATGTTGTATAGCACAGCACTTAAAATACTGAATACCAGCCATCACATCCACTCATTAAAATTACAACAAGCTCAGTCGCTCTTTGCTCATGCCTTTCAGGGAAAGCAGATTTTGGGGATTACCACCTTTATTTCTCTATCATAAACACACAGTATAGCCTTTATAACACTGCTGCTGAAAGAGCAATTTTGCTCCAATAGTTGGGCATTTGTTAGCTAGAAGTACTGCATGGTTTGGGAAAAATAAATGGTACATATCCACTGTGTTAACCTCTTGAACAGATGGCTACTTGTGAGCACAAGATGGTGTCTCCTGTACTGTCAAGAAACTCATTAAGAACTTGAGAAGCTATTTTTCTGTTTAGAGACCTCTGTAAGGTCAAAAAAGAAACAAGTCATATTTAAATTACAGATTATTCTTTTTGTTGGGTATTTCAAAATTTTGAATTTCAGCACCAATTATTTACCTTCATAAAATCAATCTGAAGCCATCCTGCAATATTTAAGACAGTTTAAACTACCAGTAAGTTGATCCTGATCATTTCATGAATACATTCTTACAATAAAAAAAAATAAGTCTTAGATCAGGTAGCAATAAAACTCAGATTATGGCTGATCATGAAAATCAAATTGAAACACCATTTAAATTTAAGTGTGATGGTGAAAATGCACAGCACTCTACCTGTGCATTTGACTGTACTACTAGTTTCACTGTAAAGTAACTAACGCATAAAGTCAATATTTTTGTGTTTCTTACATATAATTCAAAATTTATAGAAAATGCAGTTTAAATGAACATGAATATAAATGTACAGCATTCTTTTTGTTGGTATACGCACATCTCATGGCAAAAAGAGGAAGGAGCACATTGGAAAGGGACAAAGAAGGTTTGATGAATTGTTATTATTGATTATGTTTTGAGAACATTGTTGATGCGTCAGTGCAATACAAAAAGTGGGAACTAGGTTTCCAGTTGGATACATTTAAATTAATATTTATACTGAAAGACCATGTAACAGTACAACACTGCTTGTTACAAATCATTGAAATGCTTTTTTATAGCATAGAAATTGTAAATCATTGTAAATCTTCATATTTTAATGCAGCTTGTCAAATCTGTGTGCAAAAATGAAAAATGTTACTTATTGGTGAAAGACACCCAAAGCATGTTGAAGAACAGAAAAGTATGTTACTTAAAGAGGAATATTGCTTGGATAGTGTTGTAAGATTTTTAGCGTTTCTGAGCCCCCATTCTGTACAAGTCCCGTCACCAAGGGACCCACTCGCCAAGATAAAACCACTACACATACTGTACTGCATGTTTCCTCTGGTCACCTTTAATCATCGACTCTTCAATGTGAACTCTGCTTAGCCTGGGAATGGTCTTTTACAGTCTGTTTTTGTAAGTTGAAAGAAATGCCTGTGTTGGAACTGTTACCTCTTGAATGTATCTCATCTGAAAAGGTCATTGTAGAATACTCAATGGATGCGGTACAGATTTATAATTTTATGAACTGCTTGTGGGAGTTGTTGAACTTCATTGCTACTGAAGCTGCATTAATGTCATCCCACTATTCTATGTAATGTTGTAGGATAAATGCCTGTATCTTGGGAGCAGGTGCCTTTTTAATGCACTGTAGTGTTTTTGTTCTTTTTTGTGCATGTTAACAATAATTTTGTGAATCCAAAAGAATACTGTAGATGATAACTTGGGGGAAAAAAACAAATACAAAATTTTAGAGAACACATTAGAATCACCAGCTACTAAAAAATGTCAGATTTTTTTGTTTTTGCTGTATTGGAGCAAAGCACAATTGGCATTGTTAGTTTGTTTTTAAATAAATTAATCATAGATTAACAATAGTCTTGTCTTTCTTTTCTGTAGGGTTGGGACAGCAAATGGATATGCATTTGTGTCTGTATTTTAAAAAAATGTATCTGTTCAAAAGCATTTTGAAGTGTGGATTATTTTTCCAGTTTGTGAAAAGTGTAGCTCAAGATTATTATACGTAAATTAAAACTAGACTTTGGGGGGAAAGGAACGAAAGCTAATTGAAATAAGTTTATTTATAAAAACTAACAAATTTAGAGGATATGTCCTTAGTTTCCCTATGAGGTTTTTATCCTTACATTTATTGAGACTTGGGATGTTTACACGACTAATTCAATGTTCGCCCCTGACAAGTACCCTCCGTATTATAACACAAAAGGCTGAACCTAAGGTGAAGTAATCATTTTCAAACTAAAAACTGAACAGAAAGGATCAAATTCTCTCTGGAAACTGAAACTAACCTGCACTATATGTACAAAAGTATTGGTCCAGATATCATAATCTCTGAATTCAGGTGCTTTGTTCAGTCCCATTGCCACAGGTCTATAAAATCAAGCCCCTACCCATGCATTTGTGAAAAACGGCTCATTCTAAACAGCTTGTTGAGTTTAAACTATCTGAAGTCCCTCTTTCTACACTGATAAATATCATTCACAGGTGTAAAACATTCAACACAAGTGCCAGTCTTCCCAGGAGTGGATCTTCCAGCAAATTAACTGCCAATATCAGACTGTGCAATGCTCAGAAATACTGAAAAAAAACCCAAGAGCTACATGTCAGATGTTAAAGTTTGAGAGAGTACAAGTGGAATAGGACTGAAAAAGCATGGCTTTTTGGAAGGTTCTTCAGGAGTAAGCCTCCTCTCTCTAAAAAGAACATAGAAGCACCGCTTAGCTTTGCAAAATGACATCGGAACAAACTGCAAAACTTCTGGAACAATGCCCCTTGGACAGACGAATCCAAAGTGTAGATGTTTGGCTGTAATGCACAGCACCACAATGGGGAAAAAAAACAAACACAGAACATAGCATATCAACACAAATACTTCATACTAGCTGTAAAGCAAGGTGGTGGAAGGATGATGATTTGGGCTTATTTTGTAGCCACAGGACCTGGGTGTCTTACAGTCAATGAGTTGACCATGAACATCTCTGTATAACAAAGTATTCTTGGGTCCTGCAACAGGACAATAATCCCAAGCATCCCAGCCAATCTACAACAGAATGGCTGAAAAAGAAAAGAATCAAGATGTTGCAATTGACCAGTAAAAGTTCAGACCTCTACCTGTTTGAGATGCTGTGACGGAACCGTAAAAGAGCTGCACATAAAAGAATGCCCACAAACCTCAATGAACCAAAAAAACGAAGGTGATTCTACAAACTAGAGAATCATGGGGTGTACTTAATTTTTCTATATATGGCTTCTGTACTTTGGCTTAATTTTTGTTAAATTAATAATGGTGGAATCTGGTGTATGTTGTTTCACACTTGAGGTTAGATTTAAATAATTTTAGATCCTGTTAAAGATCAGTTTTTTTTTAAGAATGCCCTGATATGTAAAATCTTAGAAATTAAAGAGGGTGTGCTTTCTTTTTCATGGCTGTATGTGTCTGGTTGAGGAAGGAGGCTGGCTTGCTTTGATTGGCCCATGGGAGGATGGGAGGAAGATATATAGCAGACTCAGAGAAAGTTAGCCTTTTGTGACAATGAGAAAAAAAAAGACAAGACACGTGTTTGTTCTTCTACCCAACAAGCAGCACCTGGACTGTGCTGTCAAGGTGAGTGGCCTCAAGTCTTTTCTGTAGCATATTTATCTGTTTAGTTTTTAACTAACGCATCACATTGAAATGTAAAAACAAAAATGTAAATTGATATTTACATAAAACTCATGTACCAGGGGTTATACTTATTCCTAGCAAAGTAGAAAAGCATCTCAAACTATATTTTATTAGAAAGAGACAGTATTAGGACCTATAGCAACAGCACTGTATTCATACCAAGACCATTAAATGATAAACTGTCTGATACTCAGTATCAATGCAGTGTTGATATGACATGACTAAAATGTTGTTTGAGTGTCAGCAGAGAATCTCAGTGTGATTTTTTTTTCTTTTTTTAATGTTTCTTGCTCATGTGTTTGTAGGTGAAAGCCAGAGGCCACGAGGTGTTTAACAGTGTGTTGAAGCATCTTGGAGTCAGTAATCTCCAAGTGTTTGGTCTGGCTGTTCTCAGAGGTCAGTTGGTGTATGTGTGGGAGTTCATGAGGAAATGTTTTTTATTCATTTACTGTGGAATGCTGACATTTGGGAGAGTGCTGATGGTGAGCAGAACTACTGTATTAAAAACAACATATAAAGCCTTCTCCTATCAGCCTGTGTGTTTAAATACATTTATTAAGCAATGATAAATGTTATAGACTCAGTGGGTTTTTTTTTCCTTGTGTTGCTCACGCACAGGGGTGTCAAACATATAGTTTGCAGGCCAAATACAGCAAAGGATCTAAACTGGATGACTTTATTAAGTGTGCATATTGTGGACACATTGTACTGTGCAGCAGGAAACACTGTGTTGCAAGTCAATAAGAAAGGATTGTATAGCTAGGGGTCTGAAACATGGTCAGCTTTACAGCCATCTTACCAAAGATGGTTAAACAATGGAGCCATGCTGACACACTTCTTTGATTTATGACAGTAGAATTTTCTTTCTTTTTACAGTAGACTCACTGAGAGTGGGAAAAACTGAGACAAACAGGGCTCATTTTTGAAACATAAAGTTGTTTGTCAGGACATCAGTGTGAATGTCCTGAAAATGTGCTTGTTTGTCGACTAAATAAAAAGGAAGCAAATAGAGTTTTTTTATTAGGTTATGATGTGATTTAATATGTGCTTTTTTTAGACAATGAATACCTGTTTCTTGATTTGGACCTAAAACTGAGCAAGTACTTTGGGAAAAGATGGAAAAGAGGATCCTTAATGGTTAGTTTTCTATTTTTCTATAGTGTTTGCAAATCTCCAGATTTACCAGCAGTACAGTAGAAGTAGGTCTCATTGGGCTCTTGAACTTATTTTCTTACATAATGTAATACACTCACCATCCACTTCATTAGCCATACCTTGTTAATACTGGGTTGGACCACCTTTGGCCTTCAGAACTGCCCTAATTCATCATGGTATAGATTCAACAAGCTGCTGGAAACATTCCTCAGAGATTTTGGCCTATATTGATGCAATATAATTACAGAGTCGCTACAGATTTGTCAGCTGCACATCCATGATTCAAATCTCCTTTCCACCACATCCCAAAGCTTCTGAATTGGACTGAGTGACTGTGGAGACTGAGTGACTGTGGAGGCCATTTCAGTACAGTGAATTCACTTTCATGTTAAAGAAACCAGTTTGAGATTATTTAAGCTTTGTAACATGGTGTGGTAACCTGCTGGAGGGGATCAGAAGGTGGGCACATTGTAGTTGTAACATGGTCATGGACATGGTCACTTACAGTACTCAGGGAGGCAATAACAGATGATGTGCAATTGGCACGAAGGGGCCCAAAGTGTGCTAAAAAAATATCCTCCACAATATTACACCACCACCACTACCAGCAGCAGCCTAAACCATTAATACAAGGCAGGGTGAATCCATGTTTTCATGTTGTTTATGGCAAATTCTGATCCTACCATCCAAATATCAGCATAAATCAAAACTCATGAGACCAGGTAACATTTTTCCAATCTTTGATTGTCCAATTTCAGTGAGCATGTGTGCGTTGTGGCCTCAGGTTCCTGTTCCTGGCTGACAGGATTGGCACCTTGTGTGGTCTTCTGCTGCTGTAGCCCATCTGCTTCAAGGGTTGACAGGTTGTGCTTTCAGAGAGGCTCCACTCTATAACTTGGTTGTAAAAAGTGATTATTTGAATCGTTGCTTTTCTGTCAACTTGAAGCAGTCTGGCAATTCTCCACAGACCTCTGGTTTTAACGTATTTTTGTTCAGAGAACTGCTGCTTGCTGGACGTATTCTCTGTTTCTGACCATTCTCTGTGAACCCTTGAGATTGTCATGCAGGAAATTCCCAGTAGATCAACAGCTTGTAAAATACTCAAACCGCCCCATCTGGCACTAACAAACATGCCACATTCAAAGTCACTTAAATCACCTTCCTTTCTCATTCTAATGCCCAGTTTGAACTTCAGCAGATTGACTTGGCCATGTGTACATGCCTCAATGCCTAGATAATTGCATTAACAAGCTGCTGCACATGTGTACCTTATCAAGTGTCTGGTGAGTGTATATACATAATGATTATATTGTTCTGAATATTTCAAATTCTTTGCCAAATATTTAAAATCATGTACAAAAACTTTTGAAGTATACACTGCTCCTTGAACAATAACCTGACAGTTTGTTCAAATATTAATTTGACTGTTTTTTAGCAGGGAGCATAAAATGAGCAATACTCTGCTTTACTTAGCTGGTCTATGTATCCTACATTTCCAGCTCCCTTTCATCTTATTTCTAAGAGTGCAGTACTACGTAGAGAGCGGACTACTGATATTGTAAGTTAACTATTACCTTCTCTGTCTAAGAGTAGTCCTGTCCACCATGAATGTTGCTAAAGTTTACTTTTGACAGCTGCCAATTACATATAGTAGAGGTTCTTTTGGGTTCTTGACAACAGCACTGTGAAAGTATTTGTGAAAAGAAAATTATAGCTGATTCAGCCTGACATACTTTGTAAGAGAAAAATACAACCTTTTCTGTTTCTTTCAGGAGCAGCAAAGTGCAGCAGCTCTACTACACTGAGCTAAGGCAAAAAGTGCTGCATTCACAGAGCCGCCATCAGGAGGCTTTGTTCTTTCAGCTGGCAGCTTCTGCGCTCCAAGCTGACATTGGTGATCTGACACAGAAAGAGGAGAATGAGGAAGATAGAGAAGAGAAGAAGCAGGAGACAAAACACAGACTTTACTTTCTCCCTGAAGATTACTTTCCCTCTTGGGTAAAAACAGAAGTAAACTTTGACTCTAAACTTGGAAAAAATTACCACTCTCTGAATGTGTACCTTTGTTTTCTCAGCTTATAAAGCACAGGGGCAGAGATTACTTCTTCCAGCACTGTCCAGTGCTGCATGATGAGCTGAAAGGCATGTCACGCAGGCAGGCCATCCTACAGTTTATAAAAGAAGCCAACAGACTGCAGGATGGACCAGTCACATTCTACAGGATGAGAGAGGTCAGATTCAGTATTTAAGTTATATGAGGACCAAACGCTGTGAGGCTGTTGCTGTAGTGAAATACATTCATTTATTCCCTTTTGTTAGTCACAGTATATCAGACACTTCAGAAGTTTGGGGTAAATTTCAGAAAAAACATGTAAGATTAACACATTTCAGGTCCTGTGGTGTGATTATTTCTGTTGACACATTTTTTTATGTGTGCTTTTTTTAAACTACTTTTTCAATTATAATTTTATATGCAGGAGAAAAAGCAGCTGAGAAGTTTAATCCTTCTTGGTGTGGCAGTTAAAGGAGTCCATATTTATCAGGTGGGTTGCCTGCAGTGACAGTGTACAGATAAGTTTAAATAAAGTTTGTGAATTTATTTTTCCATATACACATGGATCCTTGATTTGGATTTTTAAGGAGGTGGAAGGGAAACATCTGCTTTATGATTTTTCCTGGACTGATACTGATCGCTTCACCTTCCAGGTTTGGTTCTAAGGACCACATTCATCAATAGTTACATTAGCTTATACAAAACAAGCTCTTCCTTTTTATTTATGCCTCTTCTTTCTCTTCAGGGCAGCAGGTTTGAAATCACTGCTGTGGGCTCTCTGTGTCTCCCTAAGCTGGTTTATTACACTAATTCAGCCTTCCACTCTAAACATGTCCTGAGGCACCTCAGTGACAGTCACCAGCTCCACATGAACACCAGAGATGCAGTCAACTACATCCAAGAGCTGGAGAACATGGAAGGTGATCAAATTTTTATTCCCTTCCTTTACTAGATCATGCCAATGACTCAAAGATCAGAATCAGCTACCTTTATTTATTCCAGGGGGGAAAAAGGGTTAAGATAGCCTTGATTGTCCTGATTTGAAACCAAGATAATTTCTGCTGGTGGAGCATGTCAAGCATGTCAGCTTGACACTCTAGCTTCCTCCCAACGACATGTTTGTTAGGTCAATTTATGATTCTAAATTGGCTAGAGGTGTGAATGGTTGTCTGTGATAGACTAGTGATCTGCCTATGGTGTACTCCTCCTCTTGGTCTGTAACAACTGGGATAGATTTCAATCCCCCATGTGACCCTGAACAGCATAGGTGGAAGAATATGGATAGAAAAATAATAGAAACATTATGGGACTTTTAAAGACAGTTCTGTGATTCTACAGCCAGTCAGTTCTACAAAGAGGCCTACATCTGTGACACAGCATGCCTAAGGTGGAGTCTCCAATGCAACAACCTCACATCCTCCGTGTCTGACTGCAGTGATACATTGGAAGCGTCTATTACCTTGTCTAATGAGGAAGAGGCGGAAAAGGAAGGCTCAACAACTGGTCAGCTCACAAGAGAATGTATATTTATCAAAGGTTTTTAAAACTTGAAAAACATGATGTTTATTTCTACTACCAAAGCTTTCTTTAAATAAGAAATCACAGAGCCAAATAAATATTAAACATTTGCAGACTGAATGAAGGAAGCCAAAAACTAATGTTGCTGAATTGACTTCTGTCTAAATTAGCCTAATTTACTGTGACACAGTTTACAAGCTCATTAGGCAAATGAAGCAATAACTACTTTTATTAACTTAACTGTGAAATTTTTGGCTTAAAATCAAATGCAGTTGTTTATTTACATGGATGACAGACTCTGAGCCATGGTTGGACGAATCATTGGAGCTTTTTGTTGATGACCCAGCTGAGGTGTCCTGGCTGGCTGAATTTCTTCATGGTGTGTCTGTTGATGGACCTTTGGTGTTACCATCTTTTTATTGGGAAGGTTAGTCCAAAACAGCACTGGGACCCTTCTAAAATAGGAGTTTATTTATGTGTTTGTCAGTTCTGATTCGTGTACAGCATGTGATAATATGTCCTCTTTTATTCTCAGCTGTCACCATGGAAATGAAACAGGTGAGTAAACTGCACATCTTTCTGCTGGAACATTTCCAGCACAGCCCTGCATCAAAGCCAACAGTCTTGTCTGTGATCTTCAGGTTCTGTGGAGGAAAGCTGATGAAGGGGTGTCTGTGGACTAATTTAACATCAGAGGCAGGAGGGATTCAATATATGTTCTGCAGCTCAGGACAAGGAGATGCCTGGCAGAGTAATTATTGAAAACATACTGAGGAATAAAAAAATGTTTTTGTGCTTTTCCAGTCACAAAATAAATCATCAGTAATAAAGATACTTTAATCACAAATAATCCCTTTATAGTCCACAGTTGGACTATAGTCCTATTGGCCTGCTTTTCTTCTGGGAAATCTTCTTGAGAGGTTATGTTTCTTTTTTGTAGCTTTTGTTGCGGTTCCGTGCTGTCATGGTGAACACTGAATCCTGGGATGTGAGTTCAGCTCTCAATGGGACCGAATTCTCTGAAGTCAAGTGCTTCATGCACATACTATACCACTCTGAGGATATCCAGCTCTCTGAGGATGCCACATACACACACCAAATAAGTGCTAATGAGCCATCACAGCACAATCACATGAAATCCTTAGTACCAATAGTCAGCTCCAAGGAATAACTGACTGTGCAAAATACCACAGTGACAGCAGTCAGGATGTGCCAAGCAGTCAAGGGAGCTGCGTTCAGGTTGCACTCTGCTCTGGAGAAATGGGTCCAAATCCTACTTTTGGCACAAACTCTGTATGAAAATATTTTTTAAACAGCTAACACTAATTCAAACATTAGAAGGGTGTTCCTGTTCACACAGGCCTCTTCTGATGAATTCCAAGTGGGAGCAGGGTCAAAAGTGGACAATTAGCATTGAAAGAGGGGCATTTCTTGCAGCATCATTTATAACCACCATCAGCATT
The DNA here is from genome assembly GCA_015106775.1 of Etroplus canarensis. Taxonomy (NCBI): domain Eukaryota; kingdom Metazoa; phylum Chordata; class Actinopteri; order Cichliformes; family Cichlidae; genus Etroplus; species Etroplus canarensis. The sequence goes on along the minus strand of VUQH01003964.1, from coordinate 1,679 downwards.
ACTAGTACTAACTTAAGCTTGGCACGCCACCTATGGAGGGCAACTTATGAGCCAACTGGTTCCACTGAGATTTGAACTCAGATTGCTGGATTCAGAGTCCAGAGTGCTAACCATTACACCATGGAACCCCCTTTTGATAACTGATTGTTTTGAGGAAAAAATTATTTAAAACACTTAAAGATTTGCTATCAAAAGACATACACTAGTTTTATATTGTATATTTCAGCAAGACAATACTGAAGCCAGTAATGCAAGTATTCCAAACCACGGCACAGTGGTGAAAGGGTCTGCAATCTCTCACTTAATGTTCAACAGCTGAAATCAGAATCAGAATCCCAAGCAGAATCAGAAACACAATACTTTATTCATCACGGGCAGGAAATTTCATTGTGTTGCAGATGCTCAGTTACATATAAATGAATATACATTTGAAAGGCACCAAATATGAGTTTGAAAGGAAAGCAACTTATGCTTAAAATAAATAAACCTGTCTTTATGAATTGCAGTATGTAACTTAAATAAGGCCAAAGTACAACACTTTATATAAGATTTAATTTATACTATCATGAGCAATCAGAAAACAATTTACTTTCAAAACTGCAAAATACATGAAGGCGTTGCTGGCAGCAAATTGAATATAAGTATGGTAAAACTTCTGAATCTTAACATTACATAACTTCTCTTTGTACTTTCTTTTTGAAGCAGCAGAAATATCATATAACAGTGTCACTGAGTGTATGAGATGCTTATTGGACACCATAAGAGGGGGATTTGTTGCATCATTTTTGTAGCCACGCTTACCCTTAAATGGACAGCAGGGAATGGGTAGTTACCTTAACAAAGATTAAAAGTGCGTCAGACAGTCCCACATCATGCAGTGAGGGTAAGCATGATGTTTGCAGACTGCAATTTGTAAACATGCAGGCTCCACCGAGATTTAAACACAGATCATTGGATTCAAAGTCCAGAGTGCTAACCATTACACCATGGAACCACAAAAGCTCCACCACACAAAACTCAGTCTCTCATCCTGACACATAACAGATATGAGGACACACCCTTTTCCCCCCAAACTTGATTTTGTAGGTGATTTCTTACTTAAATCCTCATTTTTTAAATAATTGTGGTGGTGAGATGTGAGTTAGGGATTATTTCAACTCCCTGAATTGAAGTCAAGTTTTTCTTGACTTCACAAAATTGGCTTTCACCACACCAATTCAATTCAATTCAATTCAATTTTATTTATATAGCGCCAATTCACAACAAAAATCGCCTCGAGGCACTTCACACTGTAGGGTAAAGATAAAACAGTGTTAAAAGGAAAACCCCAACAATCCAATGATCCCCTATGAGAAAGCACTTGGCAACGGTGGGAAGGAAAAACTCCCTTTTAACAGGAAGAAACCTCCGGCAAAACCAGGCTCAGGGAGGGGCAGCCATCTGCCTCGACCAGTTGGGGGTGAGGGAACAGAGAAGACAGAAAGGAGAGCCGAAAGAGGCACACGCTATGGAAGAGAGAAAAGAACATTTAATGACATGCAGCAGTAACTAATAAATGCATGGGGAGTGAAAAGAGGTGGATGGAGTAGAAATGCCCAGCATAAGAGGCCCCCCAGAAGCCTAAACCTATTGCAGCATAACTAAGCCCTAACTATAAGCTTTATCAAAAAGGAAAGTTT
>VUQH01003960.1:3139-19560 GCA_015106775.1 Etroplus canarensis | reverse complement strand
TTTTTTTTTTAAAGTCTGCATTCAGCATCTTTGATGTGCTTCTTACTTCAACCTGAACTGCCAGGTCTTTGAAGCTATCAAGAACAAAGCCCGACTAGATGAAGTGCTGCAAGTGTCATCAAAAGAAAAAGAAGAAGAAGAAGAAGAAGAAGAAGAAGAAGAAGAAGAAGAAGAAGAAGAAGAAGAAGAAGAGGTGCCACAACACGCTTCATTCAGACCTGTTTGCAGGCTTTTTTGCTACGCTTTGCTTACTTCAAGACCTGCATTTCCAAAGATAAATAAAGCTACAGCCAAGCTTTTAGTTGATCATCTAATCATGCAGGTTACCTGACCAGGCACAAACTGTTTCTTTTTTGCTAAATATACTTGTTACTAGAAAAGTAAGAATTTTTAATTTTCACATATGCACTAATATAAACTGCAATTTGCTGAATAAGATTTTTCTTATTTTAATGCAAATTTTAAAATGTTGCAAAACACAGTAAAAAGAACAAGTTCTCGACTCCCTCTGACATTTCTAACACACACTTATCTCTAGTCCACAATCCCTTGCATTTTACAGACTATATAGCCATGTGTTGTGTGTTACAAGTTTTGCAAAACAATGCTTTAATCAAAATCTAACTTTAAAACAACTAATCCCCACTTAAGCTGGTCAGCTGAATCCACATGGTGGCCCAGGAAAAATAAATCCATTCACAAAGAATGTAGATGCAGACAACAATTGGACACAGATGTGAGTAGAATTAGGCATAGTTTACAAAATGCTACACTTCACTTGTGTCTCTATATGTGGCCAAAAAAATTATGACTGCCAGCAAATGCATTAACTTTAAATACACTTGAGCTTTTTCATTCTGAGAAGTTACACATTTTACATAACTCCTTCACATTTACGATATTATTACTGAATTTAGATGCTGTGTTTTAATGATGTGATTTTCTAAATTTAGAAGAAATAAGAATGTCATTTTTTTATTTACTATGACTTCATTATGTCCTGAAGCACTCATTAAAAAAGAAATAAAATAAATAGATTACAACATAACACACTGTTATATTGCATGTATATTGTGGAGGAGTATTCAGTATATTTGAGCACTGTGTGTCTTGCGACGACAAATTACGGAAGCGCATGGTGCTTCACACACAATTTAAAATTTTGTACTTGTCTGTAATTAAAAGCAGAATTATTAACAGATGTGCTGTTTGTTGATGTGCAATTTGTCGCTCTCATTTGGTTCAATCTGACATTGTGCTCCAGCAATTCACTCAATGGCTACATTAAATCTGTTAATACTATGCTCTTCAACCTTCAAAATTATTTCCAGAAGGCCACTTCGCCTTTGAGGGGCCATCAAACAAGATTTAAGGTGGACATTTTATCACAACCTGCCTACTACCGTGACCACTGCAGAATGAGAGCGACTTTACAAGACAAAGATGAAAGAAAGTCCAGGGAAAAATCAGAATGATTATGAGACTTTAATACTTGACTTGCTGTTTTAATTTTCTCAGGTCTTAATAAAAAATTAATACTTATACAGTATATGAAGGAATACAAATTCTAAAATTACATACTTCATAGTGACGTTGCCAAAGGTTTCAAAATATTTTAGTCATTTTATTATTTTAACAAAAATGTAAATAAATAAAACTAATTTTAGATGCTTAGTTTAGCCTCTTCAGAAACAAATTTGCAATGCAACGATCCCTTAAAATATTTTTTTCGGCGGCTTCCTTATTGTTGTGCTCAAGGTAAATGCATTGCCCTTTACACACAAAAGCACAAGTGGGTATTAGTGACTGAGGACCTGCAATAGCAATCATCAGGAAAGCTCAGAAAAGGTTCAGAATGCTCATTTCCTGCTCTTTCAACAACGTATTTCAGATCTAAACAGTGGTGTGTTAACAAAACAACACCCAACAGTATTTAGCAAACAACCCTTTCCCACTAAATGCGCAGAATGGGCTACTTAATAAGAGCTACCCTATTACCATCTTCTTTTTCTTGAGCCGTCTTCCACCTCTCCATCTTCCTCCCTGATAGTTGAGTGAGGTTGGATCAATTAGCCCGCTGTGTCTTTCACCATTTTCAATCTGCTCTCTGAAGAGGATGAGGGCTTGGCCGGCTGGACACATCCATACGGAAGACATCAGTCCCTGGGCAAACAATGCCACCATCACCGCCGACAACTCCTGCTTATACACACTGCTGCTACACATGCATGAAGCACTGCAGCCAGGCAGAGAGACCCTGATCTCTCTCTGTGTAAAGCAAATACACAGTGTAAACAGCCCCAAATCAGCCTGCTCATTATCTGTTAATTGGATAAATACGGTTATTGTGTGAGTGAATGGCTGCAGCAGGCAGTCAAACACACTGTCATGTTTGTCTACATAGAGTGGAGGCCACTTTGCAAGCAGTCTGGCTCACTAGGTATTATTTCCTCTCTTTCATCAACACACACCTTTCTAAACACCAAAAAGGGCACGCATTTGAAAATGAGAGGAATCAGGGGATGAAAAAGGAAAAAGAAAAACGGGCAATTTCAGATAAATAATATACCCTTCACACACAAACACATACACACACACATCGCACAATAATTCCTTGACTTGAGATGCAAGCCTGTGATCATATGCAGAACATTAAACCAGAACATCCTTCAATTAGAGAGGCTAGTGATTATAGCGGGTGAGTCATCTTCACTACACGTGAAACACTGGCGAGCAGAGACGCAGCACAGCCGAGAATCAAGGCCTGTTGTCTCGTTCAGACGCTGAGAGCCTCTCAGGTCTTGCAACATTCCTGGCTTCAGCAGATGGCATTAGATGTCAGCTGCTTTAACTGTGCTGATTGTGTTTGTTCTGCCAGTGAAAAAGGAAATATGACAGTCCAGCATATTTTCCCCGCCAGATCAAAATATAAACTGGTCCAAGCAAAAAAGAAAAAAAAGCTCCCATATTTCAAAGATAAATAATGACATATTAAAAAAAAAATTTTTATTTTTAAATGTTAATAAAGATGTTGGGGTTGTTTTGCAAATTATAATTTTTTAAATCATTAGTCGAAAAATGTGGGTCAGTATTTTTAAATCGCAAATTACTATCAATGACTATACAGAAATATACATTTTTAAATGTGAAGTTTTTATGTATAAATGAAGATTTCGGTAAAGAAACGTGACTGGAAATTTGTAAAGCTATTTATACTGCATGTACTTTAAACACAGAAGATGATGTACAATTTTTAGTAATTATAATACATACAGGTCTATATTGACATTTAAAATGGCATCACATTGCATTTTTAAATTGGCTTTTTAATCAGGATTAGAGCTAGATTTACAAACACTTGAATTTGAAGAAAATATTTATTCAGAGCCACTGCTTTTTTAAAAAAAAATATTTAATTATTGTTATTAATGAACAACATACAAGATTAAAGTCTTCTTTTTGAGTATATATTACCATTTATTATTGTAATATTAATATTTCTTAAAATAGCTGAGATGTGATAGGTGCTTTTTAAAACCTTGCTGAGATTACGCCTGAAATTGTATTGCTGTTTTGCTGGCACTAGTGCTTTAATCTCAAATTATATGCTTAATTAAATACTGACAAAAGAAATTATGAAATAAAAGATATTTTCACACACACTGTAATTCTCAAAAAGGTACAGCTCACAACAAGACAGTTAATAAACAAGCGTGTCTAATATCACACAAAATGTAAAGTCATACTTACTACAATTATGGCTGAATCCTTGTGTGTTTATCCCTTCTTATATCTTCTTTAAAAAAATCTTCTGGAGAAAGATTGTTCAGTCCAGCAGAACAGATTGCAAACTCTGAAACAGTTCTCAAGTGTTTGTAGAACCGTTAGCGCGACTAATGTAAACTACAAAACTACTTTTTTCTTTTTCATTTTAGGTGTTGGAACCCATTGAGCCCCACGCGGTATCTCAGGAGACTCAGTCCTATTGAGAAAGAGAGTTGTCCGATTACTGCTTCAGGCAGTGACTAGCGAGTGTCTGAGGAAGAGGGAAAAAAAGAGAGAGAGAGTGAGAGAGCAAGGGAGAGGGAGGGAGAAAGAAAGGCAGTGAATGAGGGAGGGAGAGGGAGGGAGAGGGAGGCTGCTGCCGTTTGAAAAAGCAGAAAAGTTGCTCGGTGCTCTCACAGGAAGACTTTGGGTCTGGAGGAGGCACGGGGGAGTTGTGCCTCACACCAGCTTCCCATATGTCATTAACTCAAAGCTTTAAGCAATAGAGTCCTCTCCAGATTGTATCAGTGGAGACTAAGACAATGAAAAGGCTGATCTCTCCACTGGCCTGTCTGTCCACTGGAACACCAGGCTTTGCTCACACACCCTGAGGGCTCACACTTTTCTTCCCCCCCTTCTCTGTTGTTTTTGTTATGCTCTTTTTTCACCACAAACCACATTTTTTTTGCTTTCTCCTGTGAGCCTTGGGTCACTGCTGGATTTCTTTCTGTCATAGAAGGACTTCAGAGAGTAAACAAGGGGCTAGGTCATTAGCTAAGGTGATGGGGAGCCAGGGGTTTAACAGCGGCCGCGAGGCTCGGCTCGGCTCTGTTCATCTCCACAGCACTCTAGTGGAAGTCCTCCGTCAACACATACACACAGCATCTGTGTGCAAGGTAATGACTGCCTTCTGTCTGCTCCAGGTTATTATTTCAACTGTGCAAAGCTGCTATACAAGGCCACGGTGCTACTGATGAGCTTGAACTGGTGATTTATTCAGGCTGGTGATGAGGCGTGTACAGATTTTGCTTCAATATGTCATGACATTTTTTTCAAGAATATCAAGTCTGTGTAAATAATGGTTGAAATATCAATGAACCATTTAAAATATGCTAAATTTCCACATAATAAAACTGTGGGTTAAATATCAACTGTAATACGGACAAATGATTACCAAGAAAGAGGAAACCATACATTTACTATGGTAAAGAGGTGGTGAAAGAAAAAGAACACCCCCGGCTAGAAGAATAGTATGTTGTGTTAGAGGTTGGGCTTTTCATGTGCTACTTGAAAATCTCTGTTACCTACTAGTCAGCTGGTGATGATAAGAAATTAAGAAAGGTCATGTGTGTCACTGAAAGACCATATTCAAGTCCTAATTACTATGATAAGTATTTATTCAATTTGAATGAAGTTGAATTAATCAGTTTGCACCTGATCAACTGTAGAGTTCCGAGTACTGAAAGCAGGTCGACACCAACCAGCCTGTGTAGCAGTAGTCAACGAGGAGCTGACAGAAATAGATCTGGGGTGCACTACTCCTGATTTAAACACAGGGCAGTAATAATGTGAACGTGCTTGAAATGTAAGTGCTGCCTGCTTTTCCAAACCCTCTGCCCACAGGTAAAGCCATAGGATCACATTGCAATATCAGATCCTGAAATATATTGCACATTGAACAGATTCTTGATAACTAAATTGACTAACAGATGCTTAGGGACTCTCAAGTAACTAGTTCTAATAGCAAAGGGGTACACATACCAATTATGTTACAGTATTTATTCAGTGACTCTGTTTTAAGAACCTATATGAAATTAGATTGAGATGTAATTTTGCAAGTGAGTTATTTTCAAATTGCACAGTGTCATTATCCAGAGTTGTTTATGTCTTAGTGACCAAACTCAGATTTTTCTCTTATGCTCCTTGATGAAGTGTTGTTCTGAATGTTTGGAATTGAAAGTTCCAATCAATCTAGCAGTTTTACTGGCAGTGACATTTCTATTTTTCTATTCCACAATGTTAAATCAAAGGTCATCAAATGTAAATAACCTCATGAGATAGGCAGATTAAATGTTGAATTTTACATTGTCAATATTAATGAAAATGAATGCTTTTGCACATTATAATAAAGCACACCATAGTTAAATACAGTACAATACCATTGTTACAGGTGCTCAAACATATTCAAACTGAAAAAAACTTTAAGATTAGAGCAATAAAATAATCATTTGTGTAACTATAAAAACTCAGAACCCTGTAATGTGTGCCAGATGGAAGATTAACAAAAGATGCACTGATACTGTTTGGCTGACATGAGCGCTAAAACACCTCTTGCCAAAAACTATATCAAGTAAGAAATTTGAGAAGTGAGCTAAGATTAAATGTGAAGCCGTTCTTTATTAAGGATTATCTTGATGGGACTCAGTGGTCTTCATGTGGGGTTGCAGGGATGCCTAACTGCAATTTAGAGTGAAGAGAGATCTGTACTGTCCTCCACTGCCAATAGGTTATCCACCTAGCTTCTCACACACATGGAAAGAGACTCAATTCCAAATGGCTGATTTGGTTTTTGAGATAAAGAAATGAGGTTTAACGTAGAACTAAGATGAGTACTTGTGGTAGATTTTTCCTTCTGTTGTTCTACAAAGGAGAACATCTCACTAAAGTGAGTTTACCTAACTTGACAAAGAATATATAAACTGTGTGAAAGGAGCAGGAACGGTGTGACAAGGGATCAAATGCTACAGATGAAACAAAATGCTAACACCCTAGTGACACAGTTGCAATATTTTCATATGCATATGCTGCAAACTTGTTTGGGTAGAGCCACTAGAGTGTTTATACAATGTCACACATTGGGGGATCAAGTTCCTTTTTTGACATACGTCTCAGCAAAGCATTACATCCAAAACCCTACCCCAAGAAGGGAAATCTGAACTTGGGATAACTTTGGATAAAATAACAGTTTTATATATTTATACAGGCATTACTGGGTGAAGTGTTCCCCTTTTAACTATGGAGAAAATATGAAAAACCTTACCTATACAAACCTTCCACCCCCAACTTTGCCCCTGACCCAACTGGGACATTAAGCTTGCTGGATGGCAATTTGTCAAGGAGCTTGGTAAGTGCTAGGTACTGGATATTCCTGAGTTATTCAGTGTGTGCAGTTTCCAGGTCAAAATAAAGAAACACAGAGTGACATAGCCTCGATAAAGCAAAAGTACCCATATGACCAAGGGAAATTCAAGATAATTTCCGATAGTATTCCAATCTTCCTCTGTTCTCGATGCGTTTTCCTGTGAACTGTAATACTAACTTTAGAACAACTTTCCTAGCAAAAATGACAGCAGTCCAAGGAAAAACTAAAAGCAACAAATTTCATTTTGATCACCAAAAACATGTTAACTTGTTTTCAAAATGCCTTTCTGCATGCAGTATTCAAGTACAGAGAATATAACATTTGCCCATCTAACAGGCTTTCATTAAATCTAAAGAGAATCTTTGATGATGATAAATTGTCACCACAAAAAAGATTTTGACAGCGCAGACAGATAATTTTGAAGTCCCTCAAGGTAAATTAGTAGCAAGTCGAGTGCTTTCAAGTGGTGAATGAAAGTTCCGAGTGTAGCCTGAATTCCTTATAAACAAACATCAGGTTGGCTTGCCTCGCTAAGGAGCAGTGATAAAAGTAAACAGAGCATACCTCAACATGAAAATACACTAGTGCTTTTCTCCAGGAAGCAGGGAACAAAGGAAATGGTTAACCTCAGTGGACGTCACAAACTTAAATTAACAGAGTGACCCTACTGATGCAGCCATCTTGCTTCCAAATAAAACATGGAAAGCATGCTTTGAATTATGGTGAAATATCTCTTGTTTTAAATCCAAGATATATCAATAACACTTTAGCTCAGTCTTATGGAGATCCTTAAAAACTTGTAAAAGCACTCACTATATTTTGTAGTTGTCCTGGTGTATGCTAACTAGTATGTAGTTTAAAAACTCTCCATGGACACATTTGTCCATGAATATGCCATAAGAGACAAGTGTACTTTATGACCAGTGAAGCACACCTGGGGAAAGTCTATAAGGAACCCTGAAAATCCTCAGACAGATACTTTATTGCTCTCCAATGGCCCCAAAAAGCCAAACAAGCACACTTCAGAGACCTATTACTCAGGATAAGATCCTGCTATGGCTAGAAGTAGGCTATCACTGTAGGCATTACTTATATAATATATATCCTGTTGAAAGATAAAGAAATTTTTAATACCACATTTATTTTAATAAGTAAGTTAAATGTGTATTATTGGTGTATGAATCAGGCTTTCGATATCAAATTGTAACTTAGATAGTAAATTTTGATATATGTTTTTGAGCAGGGTAAACATAATTTTAAAAGTGATATTAAGCTGTCTGAATATTACCAGCCGTGATTGCATAGCTGGTACTGTTTTTCACCATGTGAGTCTGTGTGTGAGGGAATACCAGCTAGGTAGTTTTTAAGTATTTTGGCATGTGTCTTTCTTTGTATCTGTCTGTGGCCAGATTTTGCTAATATGACAGTGTCACAAATGTGCAAGATTCAGTCACAAAATGTTACAGGTGTTTAGATAACAACAAAAAATAGCCCAGATCAAAGAAGAGCATGGTCTGACCTATGAAGCCTGAGAACTTGTGTAATAATTCATTAATGACTAGTTAGAATTCATGGGTTGAGGACTCGATATTTTTTAATATCTTTGTAGCTAATGCATTTCCATCACAGGTTAACTATTAATAGAATATTTCAAACTTAAAATTGTTCAAATACGTGACACTGAAGTTTTAGATGCAGGACTGTTGCTGGCCTCATTAGATGATGTTTGTGGTGAAAATTGATCATCCGTGGTTTATGGAGAAATTATCATTCACTAAACAGTCCAAATTTAAACAAAACTGTTTTCAGCACCACTGCATGAAACAAGTAGGTAAAAGTTCTATAAGAGGTAATGCAACAGCATTTTTAAATGCCATGAACTTGTTTAGGTTAATTGCCTTCTATTAAACTATACTGAAATGCTTATTATTGAGCCAGTATGCCTCCACCTTAAATCTGACCCTGTGTGACCTTGACCTTTGACTCCACTATCTTGTAAATGTTATCAGACGTTATACCCACTGTGGGTATTAACCACACAAAGTTTGGGAAAGATTCAATAAGCAAGTTAACTCCTGTAGTGGTAACAAAATTTGTAACAGATGAACGGATGGATGGACAACCCAAAACATGTTGTCTCCATGGCTTAGATATAACAAAAGAATGATCTCTAAATAAATATTTATGTATATTAGTGTATTTGTTGTACTAATATAACTCATAAGTTGCTCATAAGTTCCCCACAAATGCATCAGCAGTCAGAAAAAGGAACCAAAACATCTTAAGAAGTACATTTCTTTCAGCAGCAATTTCTGACAATGCAAAGAGGACTACTGGTTCACTAAATAGAACAAATTGTGAGATCTGCTTAAAGCTATTACATAATTTTAAATTTGCAGTGTAAACAGGGATTTTCCTTGACAAGTTGAGGAGATATCTTTGACTGTAATATAAAGGTAGTGAATGATTAAGACTTTTGAATTTCTCTAGCATTCCGGTTTAAACATAGAGTCTTGGAATAACACTACTAAATCTAAATAGGTTGCACTCTAAAATACCAATATGTTTGGTGATACATTTTCAGCACTCCTTTAATGGCAACATTTGTCAGGGTTGCCCCAACTGCCTGGGTCAGACTTCTGACTTGTGCAACCCAGGCGGCCAGAAATGTGGCACTCCCCGTCTCCTCCCCAGCTGCCCAGGTCAGCAAAGCACTGAGGGCCAGGCCACTGATCAACAGGCTTGCAGCGGGTCTGGCAGGCAATGAGGCAAGGGGGGGTCATCACTGGAACTTATGTTCACCATACCACCACCAACCAAATCCCAACTGGTTAGAGTGCAAAATGCAGACATTATAGACATAACTGCTGCCTCTCAACCCCACTCCCTCAGGCTAAATTTCTGTCCTCCTCTCTGACTCACTTACCAAACCCCCACTAGTCCAACCACAGTGACATTTGTGAAGCCAGGAGTCCACATAACAAAAACACATTAGGCAAATGTCTGGGGTCAAACGTCTGTTTGAATTGGCCAGATGAAAGACACTTGAATTGGGTCTGTGCCATTTTACTTAGTGACTAAATACAGTCACAAAAGAGGCAGTGCTGTGCAAGCCAGTGGTTTGTCTTACTAACAGAATATGCTTTCACATACAAGTTGCTAAGCCATATTTACCAAAGTAATGATACAAGCACACAGACAAGGATTTAAGTCAGGGGGATTATCAATCAGCTATCTGTCCTGCATAAATAAACAGAAATAACACATACCGGAAAATAACTTGTATTTAACCTACGTTCACATTTGTTCTCAAAGAAACAAGTGCAAGCAAACACAGCTCGGGTATTTGTAGTGATGAATGAGTGCTGTCACTGGACACCAGCTTTGAGTAGTTTTAACTCCTGGAAAGACTTAACAGCTGGGCTTATCACTCTATTCTGACTCCTTGCATGTGCACTTCAACAGGCAGATGTTTGCATTATCTGTGCACCAGTCACTTATTTTATACAAGAGCAAGAAACATGCTGAGCTCAACAATATTCATAGTCTTGAAGACAGTATAAAGAAACAGCAGCTACCTAACTGATAGATACCAAGTTTCAAAAGAAGCAATGGGACAACTGCAGTTTAGGACAACACATGAGGAACGGTGGCTGATCTACTACTGTATTACCTCAAGGTACTTCTAGGTGACTTCTGTACATATGTCTGGTACTTGTTGCTGCAGCCATTGTGACTAAGGGAGACAGCCTTTCATTTATTGTTTTTCTTAGAGCATTACTGCTGCACTATCAATATCCAGTAGACAGGAAGGGTTGTCCAAGTTACTTTACATATGAAAAAACAAAGATGGCCCCAGCACAAGTCAGTAAAGCATTAACAATTTAAACCAGGGGGAAACAACAAAAAGACAATTCACTGAAATGACAAAAATGAGTTGCAATGCTAGTCAGAGGCGACTTGAGATCTCAGACTTCCTTCAAGTAGTTCATTTTCTACAATGAAAGATATCATTAGAAGTCAATGATATGCCATGTTTGTTTCCTCTTGATGTGTTCAGAGCAGCAGTGGCCCTGCTAAAAGGTGACTTCCTTATGAGGAAATGGAATTTGCAATACACTCTGCAGAGAACACTCTCCCTTTGTGCTTGTGAGGAAAAAAAAATATCTCTCTCTTTACGCTAGAACTGATTTTAAGAAGAAGTATTTCCTAATTTACAGTCTTCTCCATCAATATGACTCCTTATTGTGCAAGATTTCTGTGTTTTCTAGAATGAAGTTAAACATATTAACACTATAATGCAGCAGTTATTCTTTAACAAAAAAAGAGAAAAGAGTAAAAAAGACAGATGCCAGAAATAAAGATAAAAGATAAGGGGCAAACATATTGTTTTCACTTTCAAAAAGAATACTCAAAAATCTTCTTGCATTAAAAACAAGTTTGTTGTCTGCCTGTGTGACTGTGCTGCTTTCTGTTATACATATGTGTAGGACTGTGCAGTAAAGGCTGCATTTAAACAGGGAGGCAACAAATGAACTATAGCAGACAAGTAAGCAGAATAATGGTGTTACGAGTGTGTATTAAAGTGAAAATGTATTGACAGTTCACTCCCATTTTTAAAGCAGTAAAAGGCTTTAAAGATGGGAGTGGTTGATTGTTAGCTGAGTTAATGTATTGAGACTATAAACTAAATGAATTCCTATTGATATCTCTCCTCCTTTAAACGTGCATCTTATTTTATCTGTTGTGTAGCCTCTTTAAATCTTCTTTGAGGACTCAACCCTTTCATACTGTATTTTTTCCTACCTAGAAGTAGTGTTGTTTTGTATTGCATATTTGTTTTTTCAAGCTGGCAGCGCTACAGCTCTTAAACGAAAAAAAAAGTATCATTGACAATGATGAAGATTTGCAGCATCATGCATATAAACTGGAATATACATAGCCACAACATTAAAACCACCTGCCTACTATTGTTTAGGTCTCCCTCATGCCATCAAAACTGTTCTGACCTGTTGGGGGCATAAACATAAGACTTCTGGGACCGTGGTGTTGTGTCTGGCACAGGAACCAAACCTCTTGGGTCCTGTGGGTTGCAGAGGAAGGGAGGTGGGGTGAGGGGCTATGGTGGATCATGCTTGTTCTGAAATATCCCGCAGATGCTTGAACAAAACGAGATCTGCAGAGTCTGAGGCTGAGCAAATGCCTTGGGCTCTTTGTCATATTCCTTGAGCTGTTCCGAACAGTTTGACAGGCATAATGCAAAGCTAAGGGTGTCGGCTGCCAGCTGAGAGTGTTGGTCTGCAGATATGTCAGGGACATTGCATTTTATAGAAATAATCAATATTATTCAGTTCAATTATCAGCTGTTTCAATGTTGTTGCTGATTTGTGTATGTTTATGTTAGTACATACAAAACTGACAGAAATATGAAACATACCCTTTCAAGATTGTAGGAATGATATTGCAATGTCCAGTGTGCACTATGTGTAAAAGCTGTAAGTAGAACTAAAAGCTCAAGACAGATTTTAAAACTGGAGTTAAGCTTACTACAGTTGCCAAAATGCCTTTAGGGAGCGCTCTTCTTGAACTCTACACATGACACCTTTGATACCTCTTCAACCCTGTGATTCAGAGATAAATTACCACTTTACTATCAAGAGGTCCCTGATTAACCTTTCGATAGCCAAACATCACAAGGGGAAGGGTGATGAACTGCTCGTGACCTCTGCTGATGAACATATGGTTCATCAATACCGGCAGATCTGCATGTCTTTGTTGCATATTCTGATAAAGCCACAACAAAGGAATTCTGGCAGACCGGGACGTTGCCTCCGATTCCAAATTAAACACTGTGTTTGTTATAAGGAGACAGACAGACTGACAGAGGGAAACCAGAAAGAGACTGTGAAGCTTTCTTCCTCTTAACTTTGTGAATCAGTCGCTGAAGCCCCAGGTGTTTTTAGTTCTTAAAACATCCAGTCAACTCCCCAGTTGCCTTTCAGACCAACATAAACTTTGTCTCAAATAAATAAACGAATAAAATTGTTAGCAATGCTTTCTCTGCCTACTACTACCAGCTAAACAGACCTATAAATAGCTCAGCAGCCTACCATGGAAACAAACAACCGCAATGCCTCGGATCAGTTACAGGAGTAGCAACTTTTTATAGGTCACCAAAACTTCCAGTTGCCTAGGAAACAATGTGGAAGAACAGTGTGCTATTGGATGCAGAACTGGTAATACTGGTTGGGACAATTAGAGGGCCTATTTTGTTGAATGAGAGGTATCAGAAGGCTGACTTGAAATAATTGAGGGACACCTTGAAGAACTCACAATGGGAAGAAATGTTTTCATGTGAGCCAGTGGAAGAATCTGATGGAAGTCTGTCAAAATATGGGACTTCAGTTTAACAAAAAGCCACTTTCTATGTACTGATTTTTATTTTAACTTGGCTACAGTCTAAAAAATATTACCCAGTGTGTGGCAATTAATGGAGCTGTTTGAGTAAATTTGGGCCCAGAGTCCTAAGTGTAAAACTTTTAATCTTCAAAGATTCTTTCTGGTTTAGATCATTTGTGGACATCAGAATCTTTAAAATTTGGGGATTTTTGACAAGAAAGGTGGTTAAGATTTGACCATCTTTCTCTTGCTTGTTTGAAAGCAACAACCACTTTTGAAATGAGTTGCCCCTTTCTTGCATGTAGCAAATGATGGGAGATTTCCCATGTCACTGTCACCATATGGTTTAAGTGAGAGATTGTGTCTGGGTAGGCATAGAAAATTACTTGCTCTACTTTCATAATACATTTTAAAGAAGTTGTACTAACTAAAATTCTGATTCAGACATTAGTGTGGTGACATACAACCCTGCTGTGTTATAGCTAGAAAAGTTCAGGGCTGCAGTGCACATATAAAAACAGCTCTAGATTCACAGCTGTGACTCTCAGAGAAGTCTGACCCATCCATTGCATGATGACTATGCAATTTACAAAATTACAAGCTAGCTGAAACCCTGCCCTAACGAAGCCCCAGACTCTGCCTGAATTATTTATCAACTATTGATGAAGGTTGATAAATGCACCCAGCTCACCACCCCAATGACATTCTTGTCTCCTGCCCTGAGCCACTTCTGCCACTCTGTCTGCCTGTATGTTTTTGTGATTCAAAACTTACGAAGATGTGAAATTTGCTCATTTATATCACAAAAAGGAAGCTCTTTTCAGCAATGTATCATCTTTCAGCTCGCAACTGTGCTGCTATCTCTGCAGCTGGGGGACTCAAATAAGTACATTACCAAGCCGGCTAATTACAGTTTCACACAGTGTGACAGTCAAAAATCTTCCCCTATTCTGTTGGCCAGACACCAAAGTGTTCTAATGTGCTCACACAAGGGGAATCAACATGCCAATCTGATAGAGAGATACAAACATCAACAGAGAACTACCAGCATAATTTTGATTACTTCCTTGCCTTAGGTATTAATATAAAATCCATCAAGCTTTGAGAAACAGAGAACATTATTGTAAATTCTGATGAAAGAAAAACTGTGACTTTTCTCTTCACAGTGTGGCTAAATCTTTCAAAAGATGGAAAAAATCATGCAGATGCACAACATTATGCTTAATACCACATAGGCATTATAGGGATATTAATTTAGCATTAAAATTTCCATAATTAAATGACAGCTTTA
This sequence comes from Etroplus canarensis, assembly GCA_015106775.1. Lineage (NCBI taxonomy): Eukaryota > Metazoa > Chordata > Actinopteri > Cichliformes > Cichlidae > Etroplus > Etroplus canarensis. Next base: position 4,963 of record VUQH01003960.1, on the reverse strand, counting down.
CACTTCAGCAGCCGCTCTGACTGACCTCTGGAGCTGGCTGTCCATTTCTCCACCACCAGCACCTACTAGCAGCTGCAGAGCACTTAATAAATTGCACCTTTAACAAAAGGAAAAGGTGATGAATTGAAAAATGTTTAGCCCTTTCATGCATTATTAATGCAGCCTCTCCCTCAAATCGGCCACTGATAAATAATTAAAATTAATCTCCTTATGGGAGTTTTCATTATAGGATAATTTAATTAAATGAAAGCTCAAGGACCTCTGAGGGCCCTGAGCCACTAGGGCCCTATGCCCTACTCCTCTAATGGGTCGAGGACAGGAGAGTGTCCTGGTAATGCACAGGAGCCCATACATTATTTAATGGATCCCACTAAGTAAGGACAGATCAATGATAACTTGTCATCTCATCAATGTGTTGAAAGCATTCCAGAGCCCACTGCAGAACAAATCCCAAAACTGGAACAGAAGCATAGTTGTGTACACATACAGGAAGCAAACACGGCTGCAAACACTCTTTAAGTGTGCCTGTGCATTTCTCTGATGGGAAAGCAGTGGTGGCTCAAAGATGAATGGGAAAGAATCCAGTCCAGTGTGCTTCAGTACAATAGTTGAAAAGTACAAGGTATACATCTGATACCAAACAATATCAGAGTCAAATGGGAGCCATTAAAGACCTTCTTGGTGAACAAGAGGAGGAGTGAAAAGGGAAGAGGGTATTCCAGGTTTATCTTGACTTCAGGAGCGCTTAGGCAGTCTAATTATTACATGGCAATGATGATGCACTCATCTAGTTCACACTGAGATGTCTTAAGCTGCTTTTCCACCACACACTCTCAGCGAAACCCACAACCAGTATAATAAATAGTAACTTTCATTTTGCATACATATATAAAACAAATGCAATGTTGATATGTGTGACAGATTCAATTTCAAATTTATCTGCTTAGGTTAAGACTTGTCTGTGATTAAGGATACTATGGTCATGGTGGAAAATCAATAAAAATCTATGAGAGTAAGAGCAACCCTTAAAGGTATAGTTTGCTTTGTAATTGTACTAAGATCACACATTGGGCACTCTAAGCGTTAGGCAAAAGAATGATGGAAGTTTTAGTGAAGAATAGTGAAAATGTGCTTATATTTTGGGTTTTCCATGCCTAGTCAGTGTGTCTTCTTAAAAAATAAAATAAAATTCCCCCTAGTCTTTTAAAAATGACAAAAGATATTTATGTTCTTATTGAAGAGCTACTGATCAGTGTCATTTAATCTTGTTTCAAAACCCTGGTTTGTGCAATATATGAACTTTTACATGTATATTACACAGTTTTTTCCCGGCTAGTTGTGTAACAGATTTCCAACACATGTCAAAACTTTTGCTGGAGCTAAATAATGGTAAAATTCAAATTTCAAAAGGAACTAAATAATTCTGAGTGCCCAATTTGACCCAAGGGCCCAGTTTGATGATTAATATTGTAATTGTTCGAAATAATGCCTGGCATATTTATACAAATTAAATGAATGCAATTACTATGCTTAAACCTTAGTGGGAAATGTATGTATATGCATGCCATGCCTGAATTTAAAAGAGGAAATCTTTAACATAAATATTAGCATTTTGTGAAAACAACTGAGTAATTAGTTTAGGGGATAATAAGCTGGGGTAGGCACACAATGAAAGAAAGCATTCTGGCTTTAAAATGAATAAAAATTGATTGTGTCCCAATAAAAAACGAATTGCCAGAGTGTTAACTGGATTCCACATAAACGTCTGTAGCAGTCCCTGGCCGCTTTATTGTGTGCTAATGCAATAGAGAACACTTAGCAATA
>VUQH01003959.1:0-12412 GCA_015106775.1 Etroplus canarensis | reverse complement strand
GTCACAAGATTTATTTCCATCCAGTGTTGCATTAATTTTTCACCAAGATCTTGCACTGATGATGGTAGAGTCTGACCGCTGCGCAAAGCCTTCTCCAGCACATCCCAAAGATTCTCAGTGGGGTTAAGGTCTGGACTCTGTGGTGGCCAATCCATGTGTGAAAATGATGTCTCATGCTCCCTGAACCACTCTGTCACAATTTGAGCCCGATGAATCCTGGCATTGTCATCTTGGAATATGCCCGTGCCATCAGGGAAGAAAAAAAATCCATTGATGGAATAACCTGGTCATTCAGTATATTCAGGTAGTCAGCTGACCTCATTCTTTGAGCACATACTGTTGCTGAACCTATACCTGACCAACTGCAGCAACCCCAGATCATAGCACTGCCCCCACAGACTTGTACAGTAGGCACTAGGCATGATGGGTGCATCACTTCATCCAGGTGGCGACTTTCTTTTTGGCCTGGCAGTGTATATTCTCTGCATGGCAGAGTTTTAATTTGCATTCATGGGTACGCCATCAAACTGTGGTGACTGACAATGATTTTCACAAGCAACTTCTACTACAAAATCATGTTTACTTTCAATTCAGAACCAGGAGCTCACGGCAATTTAAAATTTGATTTTGGCTCTTTGGTTCTTTGTGTCCATAGGATTTTTTGGATTATTTAATGATATTCTTTACTTTAGATGATATTCACATATTTGCAGAACCCCTCCCCATTTTTCTTTGGACTTACCCAACCTCACTGAAATGCATAATTTTAATGACATGTTGCCAATTTACCATTTAACCTGATCACTTGTGAGGTGTTTGCTGATCCTGGCTCAACCTTTTTCAAATGTGTTAGTTTAAAATTACCATATTAAAAAAACAAAAAAGTTACATCTTTAGTTGCATTTGTTTTACTTTTATTTGAATGGGGTTTAAATTAGTTGCTAAATATTGCAATTTTTTTATCTTAGCTCCACGACTTTGCTGCTCCTTCCCGAAACTTTTTCTGCCAGAGGTCTCATCCTGTTAAAAGGGAGTTCTTCCTTCCCACAGCCGCCCAGTGCTTGTTCAGAGGGGATCATCCGAGTGTTGTGGTTTTATCTCTAATATTGTGCGGTCTTCACAGTATCAAGTTCTTTGAGGTGACTTTTATTGTGAATTGATGCTATATAAATGAAGCTTTACAACTCATATTACCTGTGAAATAACAGCAAATCAACTCGCATTTTGTCACATCTTAACATTTTTGCACTATGCCAGTTATGCCATGACAGGCAATACTTGCAATGCATGTCATATTTCTGAACCTACACAATCACTCTGTGTTACAAATGGGCACTGGCAAAAATGTAATTTCCCGTGTTGTGAAATAGATGGGAGAAAAGAAATCGATTGAGAAAATGTGAAGAAAAGTGCAGGAAAGGAAAAATTCAAATAAAGTGAAAAAAGTTCTGGCACATCAATCCTGTCGGCCAACTGTCGCAGGTGACATTTCATTAGTGCACTTTGTCAATAGAGAAACCATCTGCAGGGAGAGAGGTTGGGTGCTAGAAACAAGGAAGAGCAGAGACATATCGAGAAGCCTGTGAAGACGAAGAAAAGAGGACCGTCCTTTTTCATTAGACTCTTCCTGATTTTGCCAACTGGAAATTATGGACATTGTGGCTATAGGCGTGATGAGAGAGGAGGTGGGTGTTCCTCTTCCATTTTAAGTCCCTATCAATCATCCAACCTTCGCTTTTTACCCCCTGCCTATGTGGCATCGCCAGCCCACGTATCTTTCTGCTTGTTCAGGGTCCAAGAAAGTTGTCGTTCATCCTTCCCTCCACCAGCCAAGTGGCAGATACATTTGAAGGAAAATCACCACCATAACGACTCCTGCCATTCCTCATAACGTCCTCATCCATCAATTAAGAGGTTTCCAGTAAGTGGGAGATGGATATGGCAGAATAAGGCCAGGATTTTTGATGACTATAGCACAGGCGGAATCAAGGGCCCTGCTATTACCCCCTATAGACCTATAATCACACCAGTGGCTTCAGGCAGTTAGAGAGTAGAAGGGTACCATTGATCACAAGACTTACAGATTGCGCACAGCAATGGTAGCTTGTTATCACTAAATGATTTTGAGGTTTGAGTGCATAGTGGTTTGTCAATTGGTGGAGTTTTCTGTCAATTATCAAATCCTAAAAATGTCCATGTGAGAATGAAGCTCTGAAAGTGAATCTGTTTTTAACCTTTTAAAAAAATTTAAAGCTTTCAGTGGCTTTTCTTTCTTTGATATAACTGACAATGGCCATGAAACAGTAGTTGGGCTTGGGTAATGATCTGGATTATGACAATCACTGTGCCCCAGTTCACTGATTTGCTATTTGGCATATCATAAATGTGAGGGAGTTGATACTTTAGTGAACATAAATAAGATACAGGATTTGTTTGAATCATTGCAATTTAGTTTTAACCTCATAGCTTATTGTAGTACATAAAGTTGGTAATCTTCATGCTGTGTCTGTCTGCTGCCTTTCGCTGAGGTGGTAAAGCATGCTGTCTGTTTTTTTGTTTTTTTTGTTTTTTTTATACAGTAGCTAACAAGCTGGTGGTTGCTGAGGAAGGGGTGAAGTCCTATGAAGAATAAAGTTGTTTCCTAAAATGCAAAACAATTATCTAAAGGACTAGGGTATCATTCTTACAACTGACTCAATTCACAGTAACAGTCATTGATAATACAGACATACTGATTAGTGGAAAGTGAAATGTATAATGTATTAGTTGCACTGTAGTTATGTAACAATAGGTAGAGAAAATGTTTTTTTTTCTGTTTAAGTTTACTTCATTCATAAAGCCAAAACTTTGCTTCATCTACCTCTTCAAGTCTGAGGATTTTCAGCTTTGCTCCCTATAGGTTCACTGCCTGCCTTTAAATGTCATATCTTTCTAAACAAGTAAATTATGAGTTGCATAGTATAAAAATATGCAGAGTGAACTAATGTATAACTTATATGCTCTTAAAAATAAGCCTAGTACTGCTGTTTGTAGTTTTGACAGGTTTTTACAGCATGTAACTTGAATACTGAATGCAAATGATGGAAGAGTAGGCTACAGTCACTGGCCACTTCATTAGGTTTACCTGTTCAACAACTTTTTAATGCAAATATCTAATCAGTCAATTACATGGCAACAACTCAATGCATTTAGGCATGTAAACATAGTCAAGATGACCTGCCGAAGTTCAAACTGAGCATCAGAACAAGGAAGAAAGTTAATTTAAATAACTTTGAACATGGCATGATCATCGATATTAGATGGACTGGTCTGAGCATTTCAGAAACTCTGAACTACTGGTATTTTCCCACACAAACATCTATAGGATGCACAGAGAATAGTCCGAAAAATAACATATCCAATGGGTAGCAGTTCTCTGGGCAAAAATGCCTCAGAGAATGGCTAAACTGCTTTCAGATGATCAGAAGCCAACTGTAAATCACTTGCTACAGCTAAGGCATGCATAAGAGCATCTCTGAAAGCACAGCACACTGAACTTTGAAGCAGATGGGCTACAGCAGCAGAAGACCACACAGGGTACCACTCCTGTCAACTAACAACAGAAAACTGAGGCTAAGTTCGCACAAACGTATATTGTTCACCAAAACTGAACAATATAAGATTAGAAAAACTTTACCTGTCCTGATGAATTTCAATTTCCGCCTTTACACTGAGTCAGAATTTGGCATGAAAGCATGGATCCATCCAGCCTTGTATCATCGTTTCAGCCTGCTGCTGGCTGTGGTGTAATGGTAAATGTATCTTCAGCTGCTCCCTTGTATTCTCTCCAAAGGTCAAGGGATATTTTCTTGGCACACTTTGGGACTCTCAGTACCAACTGAGCATTAAATGCCACAGCCTATCTTAGAATTGCTGCTGACCATGTCCACCCCTTTATGACTCCAGTGTACCCACCTTCTAATGGCTGCTTCCAGCAGGATAACAAACCATGTCACAAAGCTCAAATCATTTCATTCATGTCAATATGGACCAAAATCTCTTAGGAATGTTTCCAGCACCTTGCCTCAAGGAATTAAGGCAGTTTTGATGGCAAAAGGGGGTCCAGCCTGGTACTAGCAAGGTGTATCTAATGAAGTGAGTGGTGAATGTAGCTAAATATAATTCTGTTAAATGAAACACTGTCTGAAACTGTTTGCCATTATTCCCAGTTTTAAATGTTAGTTCAGCCACCTATTACAACCTTCCACTATAACCGCTGGGAATGCTTGTAATCAGTATGTATTAGGAACCAGTTCTAAAAAGATCATAACTTTAACTTCCTATCGTCACATCTTTTCATCAGCTATGCAGTTTAATATTACTGACTGACTTTAACACTCAGAGTGACTCCATCTCTCACACATTTAGATATGTAAATAGCAGCGTCAACCTGCCAGATTCAACTTCCAAGTGTTCCAACCATTCACAGCCCACTTAGCCCATATTCCCTCAGCACCTCAACACATCCTTTGCTCTTACCAGTTCAACAGGGTTCCATTGGGCTTTCCGTTGACTGCTCCTACCTGCCTACACTTAGAAGCTTGCAAGGTGCACATCATAGGAAGCAAAAGGGGAGAAGTCGTCAGTTTTCAGTCTTTTCAAGTAGCGGAGCGGAATACCTCGAGGCTCTCACCATGTGAGACGCCATTTCCAGATCGAGACATTTCTCCCCTCCTCACTCCTCGCCTTTCATGTTGGTCCAAGATGTTTTTCTTTCATTTGCCCACCATGCTCCATGGGGCTTCTACCATGCTGGGGCATACAACATAGCAGTTAGCAAAAAGTCAAAATAAAATAGCTTTAGCTTAATTGTTTTAGGTCTGGGGCCCGGGGAAGGGGCTGAGTACAGAGACTGCAGATAATTAGATCTTTTGGGGTAAACAAACACAGCACTCTACTGTTTTGGAGCAATTGCTGCTGTCTGTTATGCTAATTTGAATCACTTGATGGTATAAATAATAATTAAGTGGCAATAATCTGGATCACTGTGGGAGATTTTTATAATCCCTGAAGGACCCTCACCTCCGAGTATCTGAGTGTCTGTGCCCATTGGTAAATGTCCTTAAGTCACATGTTTGTTGCTTCTTACAAACTGGTAGCTTTATTGAGGGAGGAAAAGAGATAACGCATGAAGCAACAAACAACAGGTAGGCGTAGCATTTCAAGTTGTCAACATTTCCCCCTTTAATTAATACAGCAACACTGTTCTCCAGCTATTAATTTAACCATAGATGGAAAGAGAGATAAAAAAGGGAATAGCTCTAGTTAATACAATTGAAAATTGTTTGATTGTTGAAGTCTCAACAAATTGTTTAATAGCAACAGTGAATAAGAAACAGCTGTCAGGTCTTTTCATGGCACAGTACATTTATAGTGCAGTTATAAATCCCTGTCACCTCTAAAGAATCTAATGGATTGTCAATCTTTTCACATTGTTAATAAAATTATTCAGTTCTGTCCAAGAAAGATATTGCATTGTATCGTATTTTTGCAATGCTGACAAGACATCTCACCCATGCTCTAGTAAACGAGCCAGTGAGGATCATTTTCTATTTTTACATGAAGTGCTGTGCCATACATATAGGCATGTCTGTTAGGGTTTGCCATTAAACCATTTGCCTCCTCTGTTATTGACACTGACTGGATTGCTGAGTAATCTCTGAAAATCCTCAGATGTTGTCTACTTTCATCCACAAAAGGGAAATCGGAAGGGTAGAGAGCGCTTGGCAATGTGGGATTTTTAGCTGCCAATATTTTTTAGGGCTCCGACATAGGCAGAATTCTTAGGAGCCTCTTTGTTTTGCTATCACACTAGCTTTGATAATCTAGACAGTTTTCGACATGTTTTTTTTTCTGTAGCAATGCAGGTCTGACTGAGTCATTTTTTTAGCTCAAACAGTGAAAAATAGCTGCCTGCAATTCATAATAACTTTGCTCATCATTTACTTTTTAATAGCATTGTACACAGCAATGTAATCGCTTGGGATCAGAGAACACAAGGACATTAAAAATAATGAAAAGGAGAAAATAAAATCAGAGAGGGCAAGAAAAACAAGACAAGTTGTGAACAAGCCCCTGTTTTAGAGAAGCTGTCAAATCCAGTTCCTGTTATTGGGCTTTTGTTCCTGAAAACACAAAACAAATAAATGAAAGTCTCCAGTTGCCCACAAATGAGTGCGATCAGTGAATATTTGCACTTTTAATGACCACAGTCACTTGTGCAAATGAAAGCAGAGTAGAAAAAAAGACTTCTCACTCCCATTGTTGTAAATACTGCAGTTTTGTCAGAGCTAGTTTATCCTAAATACACAAAGTGCCCTTTGTTGTAATTAGAGTGATGTGTTTGGTTATGGCAACAATGAGATGGGTTCCTCACTCCTGTTTTCACAAATTCAAGCTTGTTAACAAATAGCTTGGTGACACATTTATATGCACATTGGGGTTGCAAGCAAAATTTATCAACATAAAGGCTTAACAATGGTTCACACTATAACCCAAACCACATTTATTGATTGATTGATTGATTGATTGATTCTAAATTTATCCAAGTACTAACCTAAGTAAGTTGTTTTTTGACACCTCAACTTAGCCAGTAAGCAATGATGATTCTGGAGTATATTGGAGCCCGAGGCAGAAATTCACCGGGGACCACTACGACCAGCATTCACCAGCTTGTTTAAACAAAATCATGCACACCACTTGCAAAGGGAGTGAATGCATTCAGGTGGGGCCCCCATATGAAAGTCAGGTCTCTCCTACTCTGATTGCAAACTTTGCACATTGCCACTGCTATGGTTTAAAAATGTTCACCCCTCAGGGCTCCCCCTCTGATCTGGGGCCCCAAGCATTTTCCTGCCTTGCCTGGTGGCAAGCAGCACCTCTGCCACTGAGTGAAAGGAAAAGTGAAAAGTCAATGAATCTGCAAGCAAAAATGAATTAACCTTCTGAGGTAACTCACAGGTGGTGAAGCTAAACCCTAACTCTACACTAATCCTAGATTTTTGCATTTTTAAAAAAATGTATTTAAAAAGTGTGGATAGTTTTTAATGTGTGTCATTTGGAAGACTTGAGAAAATGATTTACTAGTAATAAAAATGAAATAGCTGGGATAGGCTCAGCATGACCCTGAACTGGATAAGAAGATGAATGAATGCATGAATGAATGAATGAATGAATGAAATATTCTGACTGTTTAGGGTCAGAGTTAGAATTAGGATTGTCACCAATGACAACTTAGACTTCAGAGATTTAAAACAAAGTGAAAACTACAAGTTCAAACTGTGGTCAAAAGTAGTCTGACTTACAAAGTTACAAATTTTTTCTGCCACCTGCCCTTCCTTCTCATTCTGACGGGTTTTTTTTCTCTGCGAAAGATGGATTTTCTGAAAAGAATGAAAGGATAAAAGATATCACAGTAGGCTGTTTTCTGTTTGATTACTTTCCCACAAATCTGGGGAGGTCTTAAAGTGGCCTTCAAAGTAAGTTTGTACATCAGGGTTTTTCCTGGCTCAATGTGATGTGATTGCATGTACATATAAACTCATTTGGTCTGCATGTAGTTCAGACAAAGTGTCTGTGTGTACAGAATTTACATTAGTTTATTCATTTTCCCTTTTATTTTTGCTTTTTCATCAATAAAAATGCATTTTACACCTATATTAAATTAATTGAATGATCTGTTTGGACGTGCCGGTGCGTTAATAGACCCCAGAGGGTTTTAAAGTAATTGATTTTCCTGGGCGCCAACATCTTTTATAAACAGGAAAAACCCTGTTCATGCCAACAGGTATTCCTCCACCCTACAATTTTTTTTTAATTTTTTTTTTAAAGTAATTTAAAAAGTAAATATTTTTCATTAAATTGAGAAGTATTTTTTTTAACTCTGTCAGAAAATAGTATTATTGTTGTGAACATGCAAAGTTAAGGTACCAAATAATCATAAACAGCCACTGCAGATTAGTTATACATGGTAAGAGATTTTCAATTATTTACATCTATCTGTAATATTGATAGGCTAATTTATACTTAATGGGCTGTATCGCCTTTACTTTAAGGCTCAAATGTGTTTTGCAGCTCCATACATACGTTTGGTCCAAATTGATCAAAAAAGCCTGATTTTGATAGTAAAGGTTCCAATCCCTGTCTTCAGCACACATGAATCATGGAGTTCACACCCTGATATACTCACACTGCAGAGCAAGGCCTGTTTTGTCCTGTATAGTTCTACAGATGTCTAGCAGGGCTAAAATAAAATCTGTAAAATCTGAGTGTGGTCTTGACACATAAGTTAAGTGAAGGACCTGAAAAAAGATCATGAGGCACAGGAGATAAAACCTTTCTATTAAACATTAAACAAGCAAAATGAATTATCTTCCACTGCTCTCAATTTGCCATTAGTCATAATTTGAAGGTAGAATATATTGATTAGATAATACCTGAATTATATGCTGACCAAACATCTGAAAAAAGCATGAGACACTAACTCAAATGCCTCATTATTCCAGTTTATTTTCTCACTAGTATTCCAATAGCTGGTATGCCTGCTATATTGATTATTTTCCAAACCAACAGTTGTGATTGCATTTGTTATTTCTGTCACCTAATTTCAAGAAAAACACCTTTATCCACTGTAGCATTTTATATGCAGGGATGATGCATATGAGATTGTAACCACTCATTGCTCAGTGAAGTCATTATGTTTTAACCTGCCAAGACTCAGATTAACTCTCCCTTTAAAACTCACTTAATTCGTGCCTCAGGTCCTCTGCAGAGGACTTCAGTGTCCTGAATGAATAGGTTGTCTTTGAAACAAATGTGTGTCTGTACAATGGAGGAACTGTGAAAAATGTTTCCAGAGTTTGAACATTGTGTTAAGCCACCGTTTAAAGTCCTGTCAATACCTGCAGCAAAATATTGATCTCCTGAGGGCCCAGAGCTTTACAGCTTATTGATAGATTATGTAGATCCCCTTTGGAGTGTTTGGATGAGCTGTCTTTGCCATGATATAAGACCATGACAACAATCTCATCTATTTAAGGTGACATGGGTTGTTGTTGTGAATTTTAAAACAGTTTCTTTGATGCCATAGTTGAACTGCAAGTATGGACTGTTTTTTGAAAAATAGCTGTTGAAAAGCACACTGTGTATAGCCCATATGTTTTTATGCAGACTTAAATAAATTAAGGCATCAGTTTTACAGTTAGTAGGAATACATTCTCAGTTTTCCTTCTTAAGTAATCAGGTGTTGATGTGTCTCTGAGGTGAGAAAAACGGATTAGGGAGTAAACTAAATTGCACTGTCACTTCGTGATGGGTACTGAGGCTACGTTTCCCTGTGACATGACTGTTACACCGACTGACTTAAAAACGGATGACAAGGTGTTGCTATGGAGACCTCGGTGAGGAACCTGCAGCAGCCTATCCATAGACAGTTTATGCAAACACTAGAATGAGTGTATCTATATCACTGTTTTGTGGAAAGCATCAAAATACACCAGGTTAAACAGTCTCTCAGCAATGGTGGGTATGCTAATCATAACAAAGGAGCAACATTACAAACCTTTATTATTATTATTATTATTAAAATATTCATATCAGTAATAAATAATATTTACACATATATTCACAACATATATTTCACATGATAAAACTGTATTATAACTCTAATGTAAGTGAGTGAAATAAAACCTATAACCTGTGTCCAAGTGGCACCCTGTGGTCTCCACGTGTCTCTCCTTTTCAGGCTGAACCATCTAGATGCCTTTTCTGCGGCCTCCACATTGTTGGCTCTTTCCGCCTTTCACTTGTGATGCCAAGTGATCTATAGGCCTTGCTGAGGTAGTGACCTGCAAACCCCCGGCAACCTACTTCAATTGACATGTACTTTGTTTTCCAGCCATTTCTTCTTGGGTCTTCTCTATCCTTTCCTCCCAAGGCACAGTTAGCTCAGGATGATGAGCTGTTTAATGGCCTCTGAGACCAGGATGATGTTAAGTCTCAACATGGACTACGTGATATGAGCTGAAATTTTCAGCTGCCTATCCAGGTCGACTGAGATCGCCCAGTCTTGTGCCATGTAGAGCAGCCCAACCCCTTTGTTACTTTCTTGGGGCTTCTCTTTTTCCTAGATGAAAACAATAATCCTTGCTGTAGTGCCCTCATGCCTACTTTGGCCGACCCTGTGTCTGATTGCCTCAACACTGGTCTTGAGGACTTGGTCGTGTCTCCAGCAGTAACACCCTTTGTCCAGTGCAGAAGAACAACTCAAAACACAAAACTAGCTATTTATGTGAATATGTCACTGCTAGCCACTACCACCGACATTCAGCAAAACAAGAGGGTAAAGCACCAGGCTATGAAGCATATTTCGGTAAAACATTTTTTTTCAGTTGGGTATATAGGATATGCATTTGCAATTGGTGGACTTAAATTATCACTTATAAAAAGTAAATTTGGCTGCTCCCTTATATTTCTCGAAGGCTTTACGATAGTGGATGAATGCACATAGAGAATTTGGCAGAGATCTTACAGCAGATGCCCTTTTGCCCCCAATCTAGACTTTAACTAGGAACCTTTCACACTCAAGACAAATACAGGGTGTTTCAAAAAGATGGAGAAAATTTGAAATCACTATATCTCTGCAACCATGAACCGCCTGTGAATTAAATGTTTACCGCATAAATGGGCAGGCATAGAGTTTATTAGTATAACTAGATAACCCACTTAACATTTGTAACTTTGTGTAAATGCCCCATGTTGCTATCAAGAAACATACTGCAGGGTCTATCTCTGTAAATAAACCAGTATACTACAGAGGCACTGAAAGATGCGTTTAAAGAGTCACTTATGATAAATTAACATTAAAATGTAAAAAAACAAAAAACAAATCTCCATATTTATCTAGTTTTTGTCACAGAAAGCCACCAGAGAAGGGCAAAAGAGCTATATGTGGCTCTAGAGGCCCACAGATTTGAGACTCCTGCTGGGTAGGCTTTTAACTCTGCTGTTGGCTTAAATATCTTGTACGTGTATTCTCGTTGGGACAGGGATTTGCGCCAGTATCTGCCCCTGCCTATGTTGTCTACTAGTAATCATGTGACAGTTTATCTCAGGACACAGAGTAACACAAAAGTAATATAATAAGTAGTTTTATGAGTAATCTTCAGGGTAACATAATGTATCAGATTTTTTAAAAAGTTTTTCACTCGGTTTTTTTTTTTTGGTCATGTAATTTGTCTCCCATAGAGTACTTAGCATTAATTTTTAGCAGTAATACCCCATTTTTCAATTTAGATTCTTCCTTTAGTGAACATTGCATTGTAATTGTTAGCTATCTGGCATTAGCATCGCCACTGGTGGGTTTTTTTTTCATTGTTAACAGTATACAGAAGGTAGTCATTCAGTAAAATACAATACAACATATAACCTTTGATGATTTTGTTTGCATATTTGAAAAGGAGTGGGAAGAAACGCACACTTGTTCAACTCCACCCCTTCTCCTTAAGTCATCATTTATCATTTACCCAGCTTCCTTTTTGAAAAAAAAAACCAACTAAAGAGTAGATCATTATTAAGCATTTTATTTCTAATTACAAAGAACTGATAACACAAAAAATTACCATGTATACTTTTTACAACCCCCCCGTGGATCGCCACCTTATTGTGGTGGGGGGGTTTGCGAGTTCTTATGATCCCAGGAGCTATGTTGTTGTGGTAGGGTCACCCATGGCAAACAGGTCCTGGGTGAAGAGCCAGACTAAGAGCGGTCCAAGGATCCCCATGATGAAGAGACGCAGGATTCCGTGTACCTCGCCCGGTTTGGGGTTACCGGGGCGCCGTCCTGGAGCCAGGCCTGGGGGAGGGGCTCGACGGCAAGCGCCTGGTGGCCGGGGTTCTACCCACGGAACCTGGCCGGGCCCAGCCCGAAGAAGCAACGTGGGTCCGCCCTCCAGTGGGCTCACCACCTGCAGGAGGGACCATGGGGGTCCGGTGCTATGCGAATTGGGTGGCGGTCCAGGGCGGAGACCTTGGCGGCCCAATCCTCGGCTTGCTAAACTGGCTCTTGGGACGTGGAACGTCACCTCTCTGGTGGGGAAAGAGCTTGAGCTGGTGCACGAGGTTGAGAGATACCAACTCGAAATAGTAGGCCTCACCTCAACGCACAGTTCGGGCTCTGGAACCATACTCCTGGAGAGGGGTTGGACCTTAGCCTTTTCTGGAGTTGTCCCGGGTGAGAGGAGACGGGTAAGTGTGGGTATTCTTGTATCCCCCCGCCTGGTTTCCTCTATGTTGGGGTTTTCCCCTGTGGACGAAAGGGTTGCTTCCCTACGCCTTCGGGTTGGGAAATGGGCCCTGACCATCGTTTGTGCTTATG
>VUQH01003957.1:3401-32788 GCA_015106775.1 Etroplus canarensis | reverse complement strand
GAGATCAGGGCTTTGTGATGGCCACTCCAAAACATTGACTTTGTTGTCCTTGAGCCACTTTGTGACTGTTTTAGCGGTATGCTTAGGGTTATTGTCCATTTGGAAGACCCATTTGTGCTCAAGCCTCAACTTCCTGGCTGATGGCTTGAGATGTTGCTTCAATATTTCCACATAATGTTCTTTCTTCATGATGCCATCTATTTTATGCAGTGCACCAGTTCCTCCTGCAGCAAAACACTCTCACAACATGATGCTGCCACCCCCATACTTCACAGCTGGGATGATGTTCTCAGGTTTACAAGCTTCCCCCTTTTTCCTCCAAATGTAACGATGGTCATTATGGCCAAACAGTTCCACTTTAGTTTCATCAGACCATAGGACATGTCTCCAAAAATTAGGGTCTTTGTCCCTGTGTGCGTTTGCAAACTGTAATCTGGCTTTCTTACGTTGCTTTTGGAGTAAAGGGTTCTTCCTGGCTGAGTGGCCTTTTAGCCCATGTCGGTACAGGAGTCGTTTGACTGTGGATAATAACACATTCTTACCAGCTTTCAACCATCATCTTCACAAGGTCTTTAGCTTTAGTTCTGGGGTTGATTTGCACATTAAGGACCAAAATACATTCATCTCTGGGACACAGAACCCGTTTCCTTCCTGAGCAGTATGATGGCTGGACATTCCCATGTTGTTTATACTTGCAGATAATTGTTTGAACAGATCAGCGCGGCACCTTCAAGCATCTGGAAGTTCCACCCAAGAATGAACCAGATTAGTGGAGCTCCACAATGCTCTTCCTGATATCTTGGCTGATTTCTTTTGATTTTTCCCATAATGTCAAACAAGGAAGTAGTGTGTTTGAGTGTGGCCTTAAAATACATGCACAGGTGTGCCTCCACTTAACTCAGATGTTGTCAATTAACCTGTCAGAAGCTTCCAAAGCCCTATCATCATCATCTGGGCTTTCCCACATTGTTTAAAGACACAGTAAGCTTTGTGTATGTAAACTTCTGACTTTGAAGAAATTAACAAAAATCTCTCTAAAATGTTCTCTCATTATTTCAGCATTTAGCAAATAAAAATAATTTTGGCAATCCTAAATGACCTCAAACAGGAGGTTTAATTTCAGACAGTGAGAAAAAATGTTTGTGTTTTTTTACACAGTGTATTTAAACTTCTGGTTTCAACTGTATCTCAGGCCACAGAAATGAACAGAAACACCACCTGGTGGCCAAAGACTTGTCATTGCAGTTAGCTGTTAGCTGGAGAGGAGATAAAGAGAAGAAAGAAATATTTATTTCATTAGTACATATGAACTCTTTAAAGTCTGCAACCAAAACCCAGTGCATTCATACACTGAAAGACAGAGGACGACTGACTCTCACATACCTGATTTTTTTGGGCCTTCAGTTTTAATGATTGATGGATTCATCTCTATAGTGAGCACAAAAAAAGAGTTTACGTGTTTAAGTTAATAAAGGATTCTGATTCTGAAAGTTGACAGAGGGGCACAAACAGACTTGCTCCAAGTAATGCCCAAGCAAAGATTTGGCATGGAGTCATGCTGAGAGCACAACAGTAATGGGAAATATTTCAGACAGGACTGGTCAGGACTTCACAGCCAATTACATTCTGTACTTTTCTACACCTCAGACGGGTAGGCTGGCGCATAGAATCACAGCTTTACAGTTAAATTTTCATAGTGTTATTTTATGATAGTTAACTATAGTGAAAAGAATTTGTCATGTGAAGTTTTGATTATTGTTCTTATTTCTGGTTATTCAAATTATAAATCCGGCCAGAGACATAAAAATGGTTTGAGCCAGACACGCTTAACACTTGACCTCAAACCGCACTTGCACACTGTGTAATGAACACTAAGTTTAACCAGACATTATAGAAGTTCTAGACTTTATTTTATTTAACTCAAATGCCATCATAGCTCATATTGGTAGGCTACATACAAAGCATCAAAACTGTAAAAGAATTTGTTGGCTGAAGTGAGAGACAAATTCAAACTGTCAAATATTATTTGGTGCAGAAAGCTATATATACTGCCAAACTAATGTAAACCTAACTTAAGTAAATCTTCCTGTTATAGCAGTTAGCCACATTTTAGCTCCCTTGTGCATTTAAATAGCAGAAAAAAGAGGCTAATGATAATGTCACATATTTCAGTGCTTTTTGTGGCAAACCTTAGATAAATATGCTTAGCTCTTGTTGTCTGAGACTTTTCAGATGGTTTCTTTCTTTAATGGCTTTTTATTTTGTGATAATTAGCTGTAGAAGAAGCTGTTAAGAAGGAATGAGGTGCTGCCATCACCTTAAATATCATGTTCTTAAAATTAGTCCTTTGTTGCTATAATTAATTCAACACAAGATTCATGCCTTCATTTTAATAAGCCCATTTATTGTTTTGTCATATCAAATTGTTTTAAATGTTACATGTCAGATAGCATATACATTTATGCAAAAGATCAAAGAATAATGATATTAAATTGATTGTAACATCTTTTTTCAGTTTGTTATAGCAAGTCTATGGTTTGATGAAACAACACATGCCTTTACCCATTCATGCATTTGTGATTAACTGCATAAGTTTGTATATTTTGGTCATAAGTAACTGCTGTGTTCTGTTAGATAAGGTCTATGTTTAAATAAGAGAAGGTAGGGTGCTATTATTACCAATATATCAAATTACATATACATATTTTCCAATCTAAATATTTAGATATTTGTCAAGTTTAACCACTGAAGTGTCACTGAAAGTCTATTCTCATTCTATGTGCAATGCAGGCTTTGATTCATCCACATTACACTTGTCACAAATCCTGCTCAGGGGTATATGTCTGTTAAATTAAAAAAAATACCTCTCTGGTACCAAACTTCATCCATTCATTCATCTGTGGTGATAAAGTCAAACATTAACGAGGTGCAGTCATGTGCAAAAGAAAGTTTTCATAGGGCCCAATGCAGTCATTGAGAAACTACATACACCCCATGAATTAGTAGCTTGTAGACCCACCTTTAACAGTAATAACTTAAAGTAATTGTTTTCTGTATGACTTTATTAGTCTCTCACATCATTGTGGAGGAGTTTTGGCCCACCCTTCTTTACTATGTTCTTCAGTTTGTCAAGGTTTGTTTGCATTTGTCTGTGCACAACTCTTAAGTTTCACAGCATTTTAATCAGAGGTCTGGATTTTGAGTGGGCCATTGCAATATCTTTATTCTTTTCTGTTTTCTTAGCTATTCTGTTGTACATTTGCTTGTATGCTTGGGTTCATAATCATATTTCAGCCAAGCTTTAGCTCTTGGAAAGGTGGCTTCACATTTGACTCTAGATCTAGCACAAATGATCACTTCTTTATCACCTTACTTGGCTGTTGGTGTGACCTTGGAGTCATTTTGTTGGGATGTCCACTCCTGGGAAGATTGTGGCATTGTGTTAACACACCTGAATGTTAGAAATGAGAAATCTGCCAAAGCATTTGTTTTTATACAGGTGGCAACACTTGCTGATGATCAGTTAATCAAGTGCATTTGACTAGCAGCACCTAGCTCGTTCTTACCCTCTTAACTCCTTTGGAAGCAGCAAGGGTGCACTTACTTTTTCAGAGGCCTGAACAGAGTCCTATAAAAAAATTCTTCTTTTTAAGATTGTATATACATTGTTTTTTATAAAGGGAGGGAAAATGTATTAAATGGTGATGTTATTTCCTTTGAACATTTCTAAAGAAAATGGAGGTTACATGTTAAAAGTAGTAAGCAAGTGTGCCATAGGCAGATAACCAGCAGTCTATAGGTCAAAATGCAGTCTTCAACTTCTCGTGACTGAGGGGTTGATCAGTCTCAGAAATTATTAACAATACTTATATTTTTTATAAAACTACCCTATATGCAGGCAATTTGTTTGTTTACGCCTTTGAATAAAAATAATATTTTTTTCAAAATTGGATGACTATTGCTGAAGCTGTTCTCTGTAAAGAAAGGCCTCCATCTAGTGGTCAGACCATTCCATTCATCAGGGAGGAATTATGGAGAAAAAAAAATAGCCATTTTGCTTCATCTATTAAGGGCAGTAACGGTGAGTTAATGTCCAGGCAATATATGTCATTGGATGTAGCAACAGCCATGCCGTGGTAATTATACATGATGGCAGGTTCTGAGCTCTGCTTTGATTTTTTTTTTTTTACTGTCTCCAGGAAATGCTGCATCCCTTTGGCTGCTTCCCTTCCATCTAGCAAGCAGGCAGTGAGGTGGGGGAATTAAAGTGACAGCTATATTATGCAAAAGTAAAGCAGAGCAGCTCACAAGGGTGAGATCTTTAAAGGGGGAGTAGCCTTTTTATAGATGAGACTCACTGAAGCTCGGAATCTCTTCAGACCTTCATAACCCTAATGGAGACTTAAGGAAATTTCCTGTCTGAATAACCCTGCCAAAAAAAATTCCAATCCATTGGACACGAATATAACTAAATGCCTTGTATTCTTCCTTTTCTGCCTGTTTGTTTGTGAAGCACAGATGGACAAGCAGCTGATGCAGAAGGCAGTTCCCCGCACAGCACACTCAAGCGAGGACCCGGAGGCATCTTGAAATAGAAATTCAAAAGAGGAGGAGGAGAGAAAGGAAGGGGGTTTTGAGTGAGAGCATTGGTATGCCAGGCTCAGTACCTAGCATGGCTGTGCAGAAGAAACAGAGTGTCATCCCTCCATCGCAGGGACCTCTTTCCACACGTACCATCGAAAGCCAAAGGAAAGGAAACAGATTTGAAAGAAGAGGAGGTTAGTACCATTTATCTGTAGTCACGTAGATTAACTGATCAAAACTGGCCTTTTCATTGAAGCAGAAATTGTAGATTAGAAGCACAAGATCATTTGATCATACTGAAAATACATTAGATAATCATATAGGTTACGTACACCTTTGTGAAATCATTTGTAATTGTATGTGGCTACCATGAACTTAAAAGGGGGGATTCTGTTTACACAGATTACATAATTCACACAGACAAACCACTGTCCAACACATTCTCACCCTAAAGAAACACGTATTTTATCCACATTACTCTCGAGTTTCATGTGGTGCCACAGAACTGATGAGAACTGATCAGGTGCTAGCCTTTATAATGGCTCTTTCATGTGGAGCTGGAGCTGACCCTAAGGCCAGCCAGTCTTAAAACAGCCACTGTTTGGAAGAGCTTCTTTTCAAATTGATTTGATTTGGGTTTATTTGTTCAAGTCACTTCAAACCACTTAGTTTTAAAATCTCGTGTCTGTTTATGGACAGAGGAAAATCCAAATATCAAAGTAATAATAAGCAACAGAATAAAAATAAAGCCTTAAAAGGAGAATTTTTCACTGAATAACATTCAGGTTTTTTCCTCCCTGCCAGAGAGCAGCAAACCAGGTTCAGAGACAAAGAAAACAGCCTGCTCTATCAACAATTTGACCCAAATCTGCAACACAGTTACTCCACGTGCCACTGCAGGTTTGTGAGAGTGCCCTGTTTACCTGAGGCCAAACATTGTATTTTTAGGGTATCAGACCACGTTGTCTTACTTTTACAGACTACCTTTATTGAGGTTTTGTGCATTAATTTAATTACACTGCTATTATATCTTAACCTGGCATTCTAGCAGCTAATGGATTAAATGTTGATGAGAGGCTGAAAGCAGCACGAGAAAGAAGAGAAGAGCACCAGAAGCTACTTGGTATGTAGGCCTCTATGTGATGGTACAATTCACAAGGCACTGCTAGTACATTGCCCTCAATGTCTAATAATATTTCTATACATAAAAAATCTATTTTTATTGCTTTATTCATTCCTTAGCCTCTCGGGAACTGAGCAGGTTAGAGCGGGAGCAGCGGGCCAAGCGTTACTATGAACAACAACTGCAGGAACGCAAAAAGAAACTCCTGGAGCAGAGGCTCAAAGAGGAGAGGAGGCGTGCTGCTGTGGAAGAGAAGCGGAAGCAGAGGCTGAAAGAGGAGAAAGTGAGTTTTGATGGCAGATATCAAGTATTTTATTTCTAGTAATGCTGATACATTTGCTGATCAGGTCGTTTGACTTGCTTGAATAGAATTAACTCTGAAGTATATTTTTCTAAATTAAGGAGCGATATGAATCTGCAGTGCGTAGGACACTGGAGAAGAGCCAAAGGGCCCAGCAGAACCTCATTCAAAACGCAAGAGGAAGAAAGCTCACTAAAAATGGTAAGCTAGATTAATGCACTTTTTCCTTTCTTCTTTTAACATAATCTTTCTAAACTCATAACAGCCTACTTACTGTATCTGTCGTATCTGCAAGATATCTTAACACAACATTTCTTGGCATGTCTTATCTGTTGTTTTTGCTGCACTTAAAACTTTATGCTGATCAATACATTAGTTCCACGTCGCTTACCACTGACAACATGGGAGAAGAATCTGGTCAGTCGCCTCCTTACTCCCACATGCTCTTATCTGGCCAGGAGCAAGAGTGCTGGTTGTCAGTCAGGAGAAGAAGGTACTCTCTCCTTTGACAGCAGAATCTACTAATTTCCTTTAACATTATGGTATGCCTGTTGCTACAGGGACTAACTTTTCCAGGCCCTTTAGCTACTAACACTGCTCCTTTTCTCTCTGTTGATTCACTGTTTCATATTTCCATCCTTTTCACCATTCCCACCATTTGTGCATTTCTCACCAATTTCAAACAATTATGGCACAAAACACTGGCTCAGTTGTCCATGTTTGTCGCCGTGCAGTTTCATTCCACTCCATGAATACCACCACCACCACCACAACTCACAAACCCCAGCATCACTCTGGTTCAGTCCACCAAAGGCCATCTGCCTCCCCTGGCTCCAACAACAGCCAGCACAGAAGCATCAGTGTGGCACAGGTATAACTGACTGTCCCTTTTTTCCACCTTCACTTGTTTCATTCATATTTTTCAAATGAAAGCAATTCTTCTTTTGATTCAGATCAAAGCAGCAAGGCAACAAGTCAGTGTTAAGAAAAACTCAAACAGTGACTCAAACATCAGATCAAATGCCATCAGTATCAGTGTAAAACCAGCCACTGTTACACCAAGCAGAACAGCTTCTCCTTCACCAGAACGGTAGGTAAAATACCACAACTCTACATCTATGACAAAGTGGCAGTAATGTGAATGAAATGAGGTATCTGCTCCCTTCTAATTCATCTTAAAGGACCTCCCAAAGATCAATCAGCAGACATTCAACCCCACTGCAGCTCGAGCTCCCATCTGTCCCTGAGGAAGATGTTGCTGTTTGCAGCTCTGCCCTCTCCAGGCCTGTCAGGGCATCAGATGATGGTCAGCAAGAGAAATTTGGGAAGGAAAATCCGTCAGACACTCCATGTTCAAACCTGCCCAGCACAACAAGAGAGGCATTAGCCAGAACAGCAGGAGATGGAAGTAAGCTAGATGAATGCTTACAGCACAAAGGGTGTTAAATGTGTTTTAAGTATATTAATATTGAATTTTAAATTATTTATCTTTAGGTCCCTCCAAAGTGCCTCCTTGTTCAGCTCCACAGGCTCCTGAAGTCATGATTCGGCCTTCAGCTGGGACTACAGACCCAGAGGAGGCCTCACGTATCCTGGCTGAAAAGAGGAGAGAGGCCCGACTACAGCGGGAGAAAGAGGAGCAGGAGCGCCTACAGAGAGAGGAGGCTGAACGGTAAATAAAGCATGTCCACCTACAAAACAAAAATACTCATTTAGCAAGTTTTAACTGTTTATGATTGTATTATAATTAATGTTCAGGCGGAGCCGTGAAGAACTGGAGCGCAGGAGGGCAGAGGAGCGAGCACGACAGCAGGCCGAGGCTCAGCGTCTCATAGAGGAGAAGAGAAGAAGGGAGGAAGAGGAGCAGAGACGAGCTGAGGAAGAAAGAGCTCAGGCTATGAGAGAAGCTGCCCTTCTGCAGAAACAGGTGGGCAATACAAACACGCCGTTTGTTCTCATACATTAAATTGGGAAATAAATTTGTTTTTTGGTTCATGAGCATTGTCTTGCTAAATGTTCTTTACCTGTCTCTCCAGAGAGAGGAGGAGCTAGCCAAGGAGAGAGCACGAGCGGAACAGATTAAACAAGAGCGGGAAATACTCGCACAGAAAGAGGAGGCAGAGCGCCAAGCAAGAAAAAAGGTAACAAATTTGTCAGTTATTATTATTAATTTATGCTTAAAATTACCACTTCTGTATGGGCCTACGTTCACACATTATCTGTAATCAAACAAAAATCTAAACAATTAATACAACAACAAATTAATACAGCAAGCAGAATACAATCATTTGGCTTTTCACTTAAGCACTATTTAATTGAAAATGGTTCAAAGACTAAGTGAAACTAAGAGATTTTATTGTGTGTAGAAAAATATATGCTCAATTTGAATTTGATGCCAGACTTGAAGATGTAATAGTGCCGTGGGGTTCACCACTTTGAAAGACTGTAAGGACTAAATATTTAAATAATTTTAGAATAACATTTTTAATTTTAAAGAATAAGGGATTTAATCATCTGTGATTCATAATGTTATTAAAAGTTTTACAGAACCTGAAGACATTTCCATACAGAAGGGGCTAGTATAAAAACCGGTATTAAATGGTAGTGATCCTTGGAACATCATTTTTAATGGTTGGTGGTCACATTTTAGCTCACAGATCTCATTGGAGTAATCATAAAACATAACAGGAATAGGATAGGTACAGAGTAGAAGAAATACAAAATGACCAATCATATCTCTCTACATATCTACCAGTGTTTTCTGTAATATGTTTTGTCATGGCTCTGATGAAGGCTACAATCCGAAGCTGTTCTTTATAATACAAGTATTGCTGGAGTTTTGCCCTCTTTGTACTTTATGTTCTTCTCCATGAACCTTGTAAAGTATATGGAGTTGTGAAAGAAGCCTCTCCTCTGTTACTGCAATACAAATATATTCATTCTGTATGGAAATCACCAAATGGTATCTAGAAAGCTTCTGAAAATTTTTACACACATTTTATTGCTGTATGCACAAATACAAGGTGAAATTCTCCACAAAAGAAAAATGCATAAAAACAAATCAGAAATGCCTCCAGCCTTTTCCGAATCCATTTAAGGTGGACAGAGGGAAGCTGAAAACTATCCTGGGGTCTAACAGTTCAAATTTTTAAAATTCTTTTTTGAAACTCTTGGATGTTGCATGCTCTAGTTTAAAGAGGAGAGGGACCAATGTTACTTGCACATTTGTTGTGGAACCATTAATGCTGATCAAAATAACCAGGTTTTAAGCAACTTATACTGCCACACAATTATCATCTTTTCTGCTGAAAGCCATATTCATTTCTACAAGCCAATTCAAAGGCTGAGCAGCTGAGATCTTTATCAAGCAAGAATGGAGAAACATTTCAATTTAAAATCTACAGCAACTGGGCTCCTCGACACTTCCTAAACACTTACAAAGGGGTGAAAAACAGTGTTAAACATGCCACTGTCCCAACTTTGTTGAAATGTGTAAATATGAGAATTGGCTGCTATTCTTTGCAAAGTAAACTTTGTACTATTTTACTTTTAACTCTTCGCTATTTTAATATAAGTTTATTGATTTTCAAATTACTTATGGAAATTGGGCTTTATCAAAAAATTCTGTTTTGGAAGCGAGTAGTATATGGTGAATACTAAGAATACTGTGAAAGTATTTCACTGAATGTTGTTTTCTTTGGCAGCGACTTGAGGAGATCATGCGGAGAACCAGAAGGACAGATTCTCCAGATACGGTGAGATTAAAGTGCTGTTTTTTAAAAAGTACATTGCCCCAGGTCGCTTATGACGCACATCTAGCCTTAACTATTAACTAATCAGCTTCACTTTCAGAAGCCACACAGCTTCTCCTTGACTAAAACTGTTAATGTATGTTGCCACAGAAATCTGTCCCAGTGAGGATTTTGTCAAATGAAGCCCAACCAAAGGAAAATGCACAACCTGTGCACAATGGAACGATAGAAGATGTAGCCAAGGTGCCAGTGGGAACTAAAACCACACAGCTGGGGCTGAACAATCAGGATGATGTGGTACCTGTTGTGGCCTTCAAAGAACGCAGGTCTCTTAGAACTCTCACAGGCCTTGAGGAAATCCAGACCCACCAACGAGCAGGTGAGAAACAACCAGTATAACGTTTGAAAGCTCTTATCCTCAGAGTGGGAAATCTAAACCAACCATCAGCCTAATAAGTTTCAACTTTGGCAGCTGTGCTTGTAGAATCATACACCTCATGGAACCAGATACTCATTTACATGTGTCATCATTTGTCAAGTTTGTTCCCAATTGGCTATACTACCCACACAGTCAGAATCATTCACTCATGATGATCCATAGTGATTTGTGCAGGCAGGCAGGCAGGCAGGCAGGCCTGCAACAACCAACGCATTAAAAAATCATTAAGGGTTATAAATAGAGGAAAAAATGATGTGGATGACTTTCGAAAACCAGTATTCAGGGTGGTGGAGACGTTTTCTGTGCTGACAATGCCTCTTTCAAACCTTCAGCGAAAGATGTAGCTACAATTGCACTGCAAATGTTCTATTCATCTCTTAAACTGCCATTTTATTGAATCTGTTTTGTGTCTTCTTATTTTCCTTTTTTTTAGAGGTCATCTGAATGCCTGCAGCGTGGGCTGATATTCAAAGACTTTGTTGGAGACCTATGAAACACAATTACTGCAGCACAGCTATTTTGCTCCCTTTTGGCACCTTGAAAGAGCATGTAAAATTACAGTCTTGCCTCCCAGTAAGGACATTTGGTCACGTTTCTGTGTGTAACCAGTGGCACAAACATAGAGCAAATCACATACTGTATGAGCTTCTTCAGTACTGCAGTTTTTTGATCCAAGTATGACTATTCAAAAAGCAGTAGATATAGACTGTGCTGATAGTTTGCTGGCAAATGCAGTGTATAAGTTAAGGAGAGTGTTGCCTCTGTGAAATATTAGGAATAGCAATGCTAACAGTCACAATATGCGATATGCTTTTTGCTTATTCTTGATATTTCTTGCCACCCTAGCACTTTTCCTTCCTCGGTTTTGTCACTGTGGAATAGAATAGCTCAACTGGCTGTGTGTGCTAAGAATACAAGAGTTTAACGTGTTAGTAAAAGATAACTTCATGCATTCCTGGTGTACCTTAAACCTTGGGTTTTGTAAAGTATATCAATCATGTATTTCAAAGCTGCTAAGGAACAAGTTTCCAAAGACTCTGCTTCTTTTTTGTGTGTGTTTGCTGATTTAGAAGATATGATGCACAAAGCATTTTTTGCACCGACTGCTTTGTTTGATTTGTGTAATAACTTTACAAAGCAAAGTCTGAGGCTATAGAGCTATAAAGTTTATTAATATAAAAGCATAAAAAAACAGATGTATCTGATTCATATTTGATCTTATAGTTTACATAATTATTGCTTATGACTATCACATGTTCGTCTGTTACATGCCATATTTGATTAAAGTTGATACTATGCCACAACTTTGCCTTGTTTTTCAGCTGTTAACATAAAACATCATAAACTGCAAACATAAAACTACCAAGTAAAATAATCACATTAAAACCCAATAAGCTAAAAACAAACGACATAAAAATACAGTTTGTGCGGCATATGAATGCAACCACTTTGCAGAATCCACTGTGGGTGCTTATCTCTGTAATTGTACTGATAAAATCACAGGTTAACAGGAGATGGAGAAAGAGGCTGAATCTTTTCAAGCAGCTGTCTAGTTTCCTCTGTCTGTGCATGCACCTTCCACAGCTGAACCTCTAGCTCACTGTTAGCCAGTAGAGATGAAAAGTCATCATCTGCAGAGGAAGACAGCAAAAACACACTAAGAACTCCTTAATTACAATGGTGGATTATTTTAAATTTGCTTAGTGATGACTGATATTGTTTGGCAAACAAGATTGCTGTAGCACTTTCAGTTCCTAAATAAATAAACAAATGCAAACCTTTCTTGAGGTTAAATACGGTAACTATTCCAAGCTGCTGGAATTTAACATCTTTCTTTTTGAGAAATCCCAGCAGGTACTTGCTCATGGCAATGTAGTGCGGCTTCAGCAATTGGATGATCTCCGCTGTGTGAATTTAAAAAAGCAACATTTATTACACCTAATGGAAAAGGAAAAAAGAAAGATATTCCTTTCACTTTACAGAACTCGCACAGCACATTACCGGTCATTTCTAATTTGCTTATGACCGCTGCAGAGTTGTATGACAACTGAGAATTTTCTGTTTGTCCTGACAGCTTCACCAAGCCTGAAAGTTGTTCTGATGTTACTGTTGCTGAAAACTTTGACCTGAGTAGATCTGAAACAGTGAGAAATTGTAATAAATCATTGTTAAAAGATAATTAACAACATTGCATGTGAAAGGTACCAGCTGATTTCTACAGCAAACATCTAAAACAAAAGACATATTATTTCAAGTCAAGGTCTCTCACCCCAAGCCATCAGGTGATGTAAGCATGATGTCACATGAAGCAAAGTCTCATCTGACAGGGGGTGAGATACAAGTGCCCAAAGGAGTCCTGATAAGCACAGACTTTCCATCACAGTCTAGATTATATTGATGGGATATAAAGTGATTTTATCAGTCTCAGACAAACAAACAAATCAAAGATGAAAAAAAAATCATAACTGTAATCTTTGTGTACCTGCTCGGCCACGTGGGAGCTACACAGGTCACTGATTATCTTGCAGCTGTGTGTGACTATAACAGAGTTTGATGTGGGATGATGAAGCAGCTGACCGATTTCCTCCAACAGTCCTTCACTCACCAGGATGTCCTGGAAACAAATTATAGCACTCTTGCCAATATTAGGATTTAAATAGAAAGTGTGCCCATTTACTTCAGTGACATTCAGTGATGGCTCAAGCAAAGTAAATAAACATTATCACAAACCATTAATAAATCATGCTTAACCACTTCACAGTGGTAAAATAAAAATGCAAATAGTTAAAAACTTCATTATTAATCATTTACGTACAGTGTTTGATGGGTTTGCAGACAGTGTAGACAGTAGTGTTAGGGCTGATTCAATCCACATAGAAGTAGAGGTTCTCAACAGTGACTTAAGAGGCAACACACAGTCAAGGTCCATCAGCTGATCCTGGATGAGAACTAAACATGAAAATAATAAACAGCAGCTGCCTCAGGTATAATAAAAAAAAATATTTGGGCTTAATCTAATAATTACCATTCTTTGAAAGAGTTTGTAGGCATCGACATGCTTGAGCTGAATTCTGAAAAGGAAGAAAAAACAACCTTCTTCTTAAACATTTCTAATTTCTAATTCAAATTCAGCTGTCAACCACTTAGGTTCAGAATCACCTTTTTCACAGAGGAAGACATAAGAGTCAAAAGAGACCTTGATAAATAATGACCCCCAATGCTGAGCAACCTTGGGTGATGCTCCTGGATAGCAGCAATGTTGCACAGAGCAGTACAGCTGTAAAACTGCACCTCTGAATCTGAGGACTGAAGGAGAAGCAGCAAAACCGGAATCGCTCCTGCTTGGCATAAAATCCTTGTTGACCAATCTGAAAAAGTGAAGAGGAAGTTCAGTCAGATGGAGAAGTTTTTTCTGGAAGACAAAAAAAGGGCCACCATGCCTGCCTTTATGGAACTTTGTGCACTTGGGTAAAATCAAGCTGAAAAATAAAAGTGCCTTTGCCAAACTCTTCCCACAAAATTGGGAGCATAGAATCATCCAAAATGTCCTGGTAAGCTGAAGCATTAATATTTCCCTTCACTGGAACTAAGGGGCCCAGACCAGCCCCAGAATAACAGCCCCATAACATTATCCCTCCTCCACCAAACTTTATAGTTGGCAAAGCGCAGTCAGGCAGGTAATGTTCTCCTGGCACTCGCCAAACCCAGACTTGTCCATCAGACTGCTGGAGAGAATAGAATGATTCTTCACTCCGCAGCTCCAGAGTCCGGTGATGGCATGCTTTACACCAATCCATCTGATGCTTAGCATTGTGCTTGGTGATGTAAGGCTTGCATGCAGCTACACAGTCACAGAAACCCATGCCATGAAGTTCCCGTCGCACAGTTTTTGTGCTGATGTTGATGCCAGTTACTGAGTCAGCAGAGTGGTTGCGACTTTTACGCACTACTGTACGTGCCTCAGCACTCAGGTGGGAAAAAAAAGTCACAAATTAACACTGGTGACAACAAAGGCATCCTATTACAGTATCAGCTGGAATTCAGTGAGCTCTTTAGAATGACCTATACTTTCACAAATATTTATAAAGGCAGACTGCATGGTTAGGTGCTTTATTTTGTATATCTGTGGGAATGGGAGTGAATGAAATACCTGAATTAAATGATTAAGCTATGTGGCCAATACTTTTTCCCCACATAGTGTATGTGCACAGTGACACTCAAATGAAATGATCCCACCTGACTGTGTGAGATGTAATAGAGCCCAAGTTGCATTCTGTTGAACCTTTGGATCAAAAGATTTTGCTAAAGCCAACAGCGGTATGATTCCATCCACCATCAGAGCATCTTTATTTGATTCTGTGTGGAAAAAAAAGATGAGTTATAGAGTTATGAGCTTAGAAAGATGAGTTATATTGTTATATTGTTTATGTTATATGAGTTAAATTGTCTCTTTTCAATGATACACACGGAACAGCTTTGGATTCCTTTTGTCTCAAAACAATTTCACAATTTCAGCAAGAGAGAGGATAGATCATTTAAAGAAGCACACACATCAACATACATTTTCTTATTTTTTATAACAACTTTCTCAATAGGCTGCAAGTCTATTGCTATTCTCCAATTCTTTCCATATATTTTTTAGTAAATAATAGTATAGGTTAATAGTATAATATTGTGGTAGTGTACAGGATTATATCACAAAAAAATGACGGTTAACAACTAACCTCACTCCACTAACACATACTGTATCAATACAGAAGCAGATTGGGGAATTAACTGCAAGCTATAATGTTTATAGTTTCAAAATATTTCTTTTAAAGGTTCCATTCAATTTTAAGTACTTTCTAAACAGTCTAAAAATACTTCTTGAAGGAAAGTCTATACAAACCTGAGGAAGCCAGCATGGCAACACAGGCACAGGAATGACACTGAGCAGTGGGATCACCTGACCGGAACAACTCAAGTATAGGCACCAGCATCCCCATTTCTATCACCAATTCTTTACACACTGAAATCAAATTTTGCGGTCTATAAGTCATAATTAAGTAATATGATCCCAGAAAAGGGAGTTTTCAGAAGAAAACTGTTAAACAAAAAATGTTCAGGATTATGAAGAACCATGCTTTAATTTAAATACCTTACTTTTATTATCACTTACCATTATTCTTTACCAATAGATTAACTAGGGAGAGAGAGACAGTCTTTTGAACTTCAAGGTCAGATGATAAAAGTAGAGTTATAACTGGCTCCATAAAGGCCTCTGGTAAAGGAGATTTCACTGGAACACACAAAGAGGGTAAATAAATACATTTTGGGATGTAGAAGACCTTCTTTCCTGTTGTTTTGGAATAAACAATAATATGTAAGTTGAGCTCAATTTATAGTAGCCAGGTTTTAGTCAGTGCCAGTCATAATATACCTGGTAGTTGGCTATAAATTCAAGGACTAAAAGATACATCCCTCCTGTGTTCAACCAAGTAAACAGCAATCTGCCAACCGCCACCTGCATGCAAAACGTGTGGTCACTAATTTGCATACTACGGGACACAACCTGTACTCGGCTTATCACTACAATGACGTGAAGAAAGAAGAAGCCTTGAACTAAAGGTCTTCCACATGAGACATAGCTCTCTTGGTTGGTAGACTGTTATCATAAAGCATATTGTAGAATTTCATTGCAAAAACCTCTTCGCCTTTTTAATGAGACTTGGATCCAGAAGTGGGAGTTTTATCTGCCAACCTTGGAAAAAATACAGTTGACAATTTGCATACTGGTCATACCCGTTAAAGAGTACCTCTAAAACAAGTGAAATAGAGCTTATTCCACTCTCTGAAAAACCTGAAGGGCAAACAGTAGTCACATTTTATATTCCACTCATCTACAAGTCACTGCTCCCATGAAGATTGTCAGACGAAACATAAAAACATAAAATCTTTACTCACAATGATGACTGAGGTGTACATAATACATGGCTGTAGCCATTTGTAGATCAGTGTTTTCAGAGCCTGCAAGCTTGTTCAGCGTTTTTAGACTTTCCTGGTTAAGAAGTTGAGTTTCATGCTCTGTGAAAGTAACCAGATTAACAATGATGAATTTCAAAACTAAGGAACTGAGCATCTTGAATGAACATTTCATGATCTGTGCAAATTTAAAGAACAATGTTGCTTGTTAAATAATATGCAAAGTACAAAGATACTGTTAATGTAGCGTTTACTCTGGTAAATTTGAACTGCGTAATATTATTACAGAGAAAGTCTGTTTTTCCTCTACAACAATGATGCCCACATACAAAGAAATGCATGGCTGCAATATTCCTACCACAAATGAGGTGTAAGGAATGCAAACCAAAAGCCATCCTCCTCTCAGATGAAATCCTAAGGCGGTTGCACAGGCCAATATCTCTGAAAACTTCTTTTATTTTGAGCTCTAACTCTTTCCAAACTCTCCTCATATTATCGCCAAATTCTCTAAGCAGTCGGGAGCGATTGTCACAAAAGCCTGCAGCCATGACTGCATCTTGCACTAGAGTGTGACACCTGTCTGTTTTACACAACCTGCATACGGACACGCCTACTGGTGTGTCACGTGCCTGTAAGGTTAAATTGGAGCTCTCTGTTAAAATACAAATATTAGTTTTCACATCTTTATTTGATTTTTTTATTAAAAAAACATGAGTTATAGAGTTATGAGCTTAGAAAAATGAGTTATGTGGCTATATTGTTTATGTTATATGAGTTATATTTTTTAATAATACACAGAGAACAGCTTTGGATTCCTTTTGTCTCCAACCAAATTAACACAATTTCAGCAATATGTCTGCTAATGTATACTTATGCTTAAATTCTACTTTTTATATTTATATAGTGTAGGATTTATATAATTTATATTTAATGGTGTGTTTTTACGGTGCTGCACTGCTGCTGGAGTTTTTAATTTCCCAAAGGGAATCTCCTGAGCGATCAATAAAGTTCTATCTATCTATCTATCTATCTATCTATCTATCTATCTATCTATCTATCTATCTTTACACAACCTTAAAAGCAAGTTATGATGCCATTTTAAATTTTTAATTAGAGAAGAATGACTGTTTGAATATTCTACATTAAATATTCATCGTGGTTACTCTTTCACTTGTCACGTTTTGCTTGCAAAAAAAACCCCAAAAAACCTAAAACTACATGAGAAAAATGATTTTAGTTAACTGAAATAAAAATAAAAACTAGACTTTTGGGAAAAATCAAAACTAACTAAAATTACATTGTGGGCTTAGGGAACTAACTAAAATAAAATAAAAACATATGGGAAATATCCTTAGTTTTCATCTCTGTCAGTTGGATTAAATTTAGTGAGACAGCCTATCTGATGAGGCTTTGATGAATCTGTTTATGGAGACTCAGAGTTTCTACATGTTTGTGACTCATCTGCCTTCACAAAGTGTTGTTTGTTTTGTCATTTCTAATCTAAACATCTTAAATCTTCCCCTGACAAATCCAATCTGTGTTATAATAATTAAGAAAACTAAAACGAACACTGACACTAATAAAGACTAAACTAAAAATAAACATTTTCAAACAATAAAAACTTAACTAAAAGTAGCAAGCCCACTCTGGAAACTAACTGAAACTAAATTGAATTGAAATCAAAAACTCAAAACAAAATGAAAATAAAAACTAATTAGAAAATGCAAAACTATAATAACTTTGTTACCAGCTGAACATCATGTTAGGTTAGTCATAAGTTTGGTTTTGTTTTGTTTTAGGCTACTAATTTATTAATGTATGCTCCTTCTTTGTTGACAAGCCTTTGTGCCTGTGATGTATGATTGTATGGCACTGTATCTAAATTGTGTAAACTGCAACATTCAACTTACATCGTGCAACTGTTACCAGTGACAGCTAGTCAAAATACACATGTAGTACCTTTAAACTGAAACTAAAGTATTTGGTTGCTTCTTTTGTGGTTGTTTCAGTTCCATGATTACTTTTTTAACTTGAACATTATGACCTTTATGAACTGGGAGCTATGAGCATAATGTAAAGGATGCGTGGAGAAAAAAACTGGCAACATTAAAATTAAAAATTAAAAAGAAAACTAAATGAAATATATGAAAATGAAATATATAGATAAATTAATAATTTTAATAATTTGAAGTCAGGGTCTAATCAGGGTAGGGGTGACCTGATCCCAAGAAACTAAATGCAGGGCAAACACTGTGTTTGTGTGGGACAGGGTATAATGCTGGAAGGTAGTCTGAAACTTTCATCCCAGCCATCTGGTACATCTGTTTACTGAGACACAGGATGTCTACATCACTGAGAATCAACTGCCTTCACAAAGTGTTGTATTTGTAATGTAATTTCTAATTTGAGTATCTTCCTCTGACAAAAAACACTCATATTATTCAAGAAAACTAAAACACTAAACACTAAAACCAATAAAACTAAAACTAAACATTTTCAAATAATTAAAACTAAACTGAAACAAGCAAACCCACTCTGGAAACTAACTGAAACTGAACTGAAAACAAAAAATTAAAAACTAAAAAACTCATGAGAAATCACAAAGATATAATAACTCTAGAGTTTATTTTTCTGTCATGATTTTTAGGGAATCTAAATACAACTTGAATTCTATCACAGAAAATAAATTAACAAATTAACAAGACATGTAAGATACTTCAGGCGTATCAAAAGTTACCAGACCTGAGCGTGTTCTGTTACGTAATTCAGCGTGTTCTTTCCTCACATTCTATTGGTTAATTTGTTGTTTGTGTATATACGTCACAAATGCGTTTCATCAGGCTCCGCCCTCTTTTATCAGCCTCGTTGACTTGGAAACCGTCGAAGCGTTGTTGGTAAAGATGGAGGACAGCACAGTTATTGCAGCGTAGATAACCCTCAGCATACTCCCATTCTGATTTTTTATATGCACTTACACGGACTAGGTTTGCGGAGTAAGGATTGTTTAAAACTCCAATTATTTGTTGAAGCTCCTAAATGTTATCACACCACATGTCGTAAGCTATCAATGTCAGTGAGCTATCAGTAGCATTTAGCAAGTTAGCTTCTAAATCATCTAAGGCTACGGGTTGACTGTTAGCTGCACACAAGCGATACTTTGTTTAACAATATTTTAGCTTCAGCTAAGATAATATCACATACAACTTGATTCAGTTTTGTTCTAGTACTTTTTATCAGGGTGCTAAACTGGACTAAAACGCCTGGCTAGTGTGCACCGTTAATGTTGTCCTTGTTTCGTATTTTTAGAATGAGAGCCTTACTCCACGGATTATTCTCCTTTTGCACGCAGAATGAGACACGTTACAGCGCCTGAGGATGCCGGCAGGTGAGTCGCCTGCTGTTACTACGTCACACCAAAAGTAGTATAACGATGGCATAAAGCAAGCAACCCCCCCGGGATTTATAAAATATCATGATTCTGATTATTCTGATTCTGACAAAAATGCAATTAAAAGTTTTCCTTAAATGCCAAAATGTTATCAACAACCTATATCAGATGATTGATATTTTTTTATGTAATAAATTGTAAGCAACATTTTCGTGTGGTAGCTGCTCAAGGTGCAACTAGGGTGACCAGAGCCCTGTATTGCCAAACAAGTTCAGCATAACCAGGATGTCTTTCTGTTATCTGGGTTCACCTAACCGACATTGGTGATCAGGATAACCGTTCACAGGGATAAGTTCATTTAGGTTTTATTAATCCTGCTATTCACACGAAAGGGCACTGGCAACATCGGATCAGTCAGAAGCTCGGAAAAAGCTACTGGCAGAAGAAAGGCTGATTTTTACAAAAGAAGATAAAACTAATATTGGAAAAATACGAAGTGATTAAACACAGACAGACTCAAACTAACCCAGCTGCTGCAGATAAAACAGCAATATGAGTGTCTGCAACAGGTAAAACACAATGTAGTAGTTTAGTATTAAGTGATAAAAGCACTATATGAATGTGTGAGTGATTTACGCGCTGGAAAAGACCCACTCTAATAATAAATGATAACTCTAGCAAAAGCGACATTTTGTTGTTCTCAAGATGGGTGTAGCATTAGATGGCCTAATCTTCATTTGACTGAAATAACATAAATTCCCTGCTTTCTTTACATGTATTGGGTTAAAGCTAGACTTAAAAAGTGCATGTTCTTTAGAGTTAGTAAAAATGTGGGACCTTGTCTCTAGAAGTGGGGCAGGGGGACAAAGGGGAAAAAATCCTGTGCAATACCGCATAAAGATGGACATGTGGTTAGCCTTAGGTACAGCTATACTAAAACCATCAGAATGGGACTATCTGAGTATTTAAGAAATTGTTGATCTACTGTGATTTTCCTGCGCAACCATCTCTAGGACAGATAATGACAGATAATGGTCTGAAAAAGATAATATCCAGTGAGCAGCAGTTCTCTGAGTGAAAATGCCTTGATGCCAGAGGTCAAACTTGAATGGCCAGACTGCTTCAGGCTTATCGGAAGGCAGTAGTAACTCAGATAAACACTCATTATAACTAAAGTATGGAGAAGAACATCTAAATGCACAAGACATCGGACCTTGAAGCAGGTGGGCCACAGCAGCAGACAGTCATACTTGGTGCCACTCCTATCAGCTAAGAAAAGGAACCTGAGGCTACAATTCACATGGGCTCACCAAAATTACCATACCATACCGTACAATATCAACTTTATTTTTAAAGCACAAAGTGCTGTACAGAGCAAAATAATAAGAACTACAAAAACAGTATAATGCATAAATAAAAACAATGAAAATTGTCTTCTGATGGCTGCTTCCAGCAGGATATTGTGCCATGCCTCAAAGCTCAAATCATCTCTAACTAGTTTCCTGAACATGAAAATTAGTTCTCTGTACTTAAATGGCCTCCATAGACAGCAGATGTCAATCCAACAGAGTGCCTTTGGGATGTGGGGGAAGAGGAGATTTGCATCATGGATGTGCAGCTGACAAATCTGCAGTAATGCAGTAATGATAGCATTTCCATATGGACTAGAATATGTGAGTTTCCAGTCCCTTGTTGAATCCATGTTAAAAAGAATTAAGGTAGTTCTAAAGGCAAAAGGGGTCCAGCCTGATACTAACAACACTAATAAAGTGGCTATTGAGTGTACAAGTAAAAAATTCTCAAGCTAAACACTGCACTGTATGAAGCAACAGATGTAGCCTATTAATGATAATATACCCTTTTATAGGTGAGAGTGACGACCGGGCAAAAACCCGGAAAAGATTCAATGAAGTGTTCAAGAAATACACAGAATCAGAGAAGGAAAAGTTGAAGAAGAAATCCACTGAAACGCAGGAGACTATTATGGTATGTGTTTAAATATGAACAATTCTTTCTTCTCCACTTCAGTAGTGGAGAATATTGCATTAGAAGGCCAAGATCTGTTAATTTTACGTTAAAATGCTTGCAAAAACGTACAGACACTTGCAGGACTTGTTATAAAATAATTTCTGAACATTCTATATTCAGCAAAAATACAAGTTGGAGAAAAGACATTTATGATCCATTTCTTGTAAAATATACTGATAATCTATGCAAACCAGGTATTATTGTTGAAGTTTTAATAACAACATACAAAGTTGTGATACTGACCCATCTTTGCTTTCCCCTTTCCCTCGTTTAGCTTCAGGATCTCAAAAAAAATTTCAATCTTGAGAAGGACACAGAAGATGATGAGACCATTTTGCAGAACACATATGACCCGGAACAGGGCAGCCCTCGCTACACCAAAAATAAAAGGAGAGAACGAGAACTAGTAGAAAAAGTTAATTTCAACAACACCAGAAACCAAGAAGAGATTAAAACATCAAAATCTAAAAAGAAAAGTAAGAGGGAACTTCCCTCTCTCCCTGTACCCGATGACATCAGAAGTTACATTCAAGAGGATGCAGATGCTACCAAGTCTGAGTTTGCTTTGGACCCAGACGATGCTGGTGGTGAAAAGGTCCCCACAGGGAAAAGTAAGAAGGGAAAAAGCAAAGGAGGCACAGAGGCTAAAGAAGAGAGCCAGGTGGTAGACACAGAAGATAAACTGTTGCATAAATACCAGCAGCAAGAAGCAAGAAGCGAGAAGACAAGGGTCAAGGACGAAGAAGAGAGTACTGTCTCACAAAGAGTTAAGCTTAATAATGATGTCGGGAAAAAGAAAAAGAAGAAGAAAAAACATGGTAATTTAGTTATAACTCTCAGGATTCACCAAGTTCCAGTTAGCAGTGTAAAAAAGTGGTGATGGTGAAGAATTTAATGCTTTATTTTTTTCATTTTCAGTTGTTCAAGAAGAGAGTGAAGCAGAGCCAGAAGCACCACAGAAACCAGCGTTTGATGACAGCCTTGTTCTTGGAGTGTACATCCACAGAGCAGATCGCCTCAGGACGGACTTACTGATTTCACATCCCATGGTGAAGATCCATGTTGTTGATGAAACCACAGCGCAGTATGTGAAGAAAGAAGACTGGTGAGACATTTCTGTTATTCACTTTTGTCTTAAAATGTGTTTTTATACAATTGGGTTTCAGTTGCTGGGTTCTTTTATCCTAAAACATTTGGACCATATTATTTGCTTTTTAGCTAAAGCTATTCATTCATTCATTCATTCTTGTTTTTGTAGCCATCGCCCTGTCTCCTCATTTTATGAGCAGGAAAACGTTGACCACATCCTCCCCATCATGACCCAACCTTTTGACTTCAAGAAGAACAAATCAATCATCCCTGAGTGGCAGGAACAGATCATCTTCAATGAACGTTTTGGCTACTTTGTTCAACAAAATGACCAAAGTCCCAAAGTCATACTCTTCTTTGAAGTAAGATATATTTCACCATCATATATTAAACCACATTTTAATGTGTCTGTCAATAATTCTTTTTATTTAAATGCTTTGCAAAGATCCTGGATTTTGTAACAATGGAAGAAGCAAGAGCCAACGTTGATGTTGACAAGCATGAGCGAGGATTCAGAAAGATTGCCTGGGCATTTCTTAAGGTAATGTCTTTAGCCTGGTCATTGAGAAAGAAAAGACCAGTCTGACCGTGTTTTAATTTTTCCTTTTAATATTTATTTCACATTTCTCTCCATTCTTTAGCTTGTTGGCACAAATGGTGTGCTGAATACTGGCAGTAAACTTCGCCTCCAGCTCTTCTGCCCCCCAGCTCGGGCAAAGAGACAGCCTAAAACAGTTGAGGTGGTTGAATGGTGGAGGAAGTACCCAAGAACCAAATATGCATCTACCCTTTATGTTACAGTAAAAGGCATTAAACTCCCTGAGCATGTAAGTTAGTTGCTACTTTCTAGTTGTTAGAAAGTGATTTTTTTCAATCTGTGAAATGTCTCACAATTCCACTATCATATAGGTGAAGCCATTAGCTACGCTTTAGATAATATATATTTAAGAGTTTCTGGAGTAAAGTTGAAATCAAACCACTAGTGGCTCCAGTAAAATTCTGTAGCTGGGCTGGTTTTGTTCTTCAGGTGGACCCTAGTGTTCGATCCATGATGGCACTGCAGGAGGAGAGAGGCAGCACTTCCTATAGTGAACTGCAGAACGAGGTCACCAAGAGAAACTTGACACAACCTCTAGACAGCAAGCCACCACTCTTGAGATGGAGCAGGCTGCCTGGTCAGGTTGGTAGAAGTCTTACTGATCTGAGTAGCATTTACAAATATTCCTTTTAATGTTTTAGCCTTCATACACAATAAGAAACATTATTAATGTGTCAGTGCACTAGCATAGAGTGAATAGTATAAGGTTAAGTGTTAAAGGTTAAAATAACTATAACAATGTAATGTGGTGCTTCAGTAGGCTGAAGTGGATTCAAAATATTAACTCATCTCAGGCTGTGTGATCCAGAGAGTCAAGCACTTACAGCTATATTGTTGCAGATCTGTCGGATTCCTAACAAGCCCATGCTGGCATTTCGTGGTGGTAAGATGGGCTGTTTCACAGTGCTCTTTTCTCATGCGGGAACCATACTGGCTGCTGCTTGTGCTGACAGAGATGCATTCCCTGTTGTAGGTAGGTCATACCTCTTTGGTGTAAAGCTCCCTGTCCTGATGCTCTTTTGACTTTTCAGCAAAATATCCAGCTAATTAACTTGCTGCTTGTATGCCATAGTCATGAACGGCTCTTTGAGTACCTCTAGATCCTCCAGTTTTTATGCATATAAAAAAGTGAGGAAAAGATAACATATTGTTATCGTTACAGTGTATGAGATTCCCTCTGGCACTGTTTTGGCTGCCTTCAACGGTCATCTCAAAATAGTGTATGATCTCTCCTGGTCCAGAGATGATCGCTGTCTTTTGTCTGCCTCCTCTGATGGAACTGTCAGGTAGGTTCCTGTTTGTAGGATATAAGATGAAATACAAGTGATTAGAAGTGAACACGGTATTCCTGTCATTTCTGGTGACTCAGTTTTTGTAAAAGCTATTTTTTATGGAGGCTCTAGGGGGAGTAAGTTACCCTTTTTTTTTGGCTTACTATGTCTGATAACAATGACACATCAAGTATTCTTTGCTACCAGTGTTTCTCTGACACACAAACTAACAAACACATTTTCCTTTGTATAAAATAAGTTTTTATTTTTACGTTTTCTCTCTCAGAGAATGGAATGTGGAGAGGCTTCAGGGAACAGCCCAGAAGGTGCTTCCTCATCCATCCTTTGTTTACTGTGCTCAGTACCATCCCACAGCTCAGAACCTGGTGGTGACTGGGGGCTATGACAGTCTGATACGAGTGTGGAGACTCGATGTAGATGATGTGAATGGCCAATTGTTGCAGGAGTTTGAGGGTCACGGCAGTTTCATCAACACAGTTTGCTTTGATTCTGAAGGTAATTTAAGCCTCATCGCAAACTTGTCTCTGATGTGTACATCATCAGCCAGTACATTCTGAGAAAGGGGCTCAGCTACCTGCAATGTGGCGCAGTATAGGAACCAAAGCAGTCTCTTAAAGGAAGATGCCTCTCATCTAAGTTTTAATAAATGTTATTAATTTTTAGTGACTGCATTCACGTCTAAGAAATAGTGAATAATATACCATTCATGTATAACTTTGTTTTTTAAAAATGCTCAGGCTCAAATTTTTACCCAAACGTTCCAGTCAGTATAGTCTTTATGTCAGACAGGCTTGTTTTAATTTGCCTTGGAATATGTTCTCTGTTTTGTAAGTGGGCCACTGAGATTTAACTTGATCATAGACTGTCCAGGGACAGTATCCTTTATTTCACGGACCAATCCAGATAAATGGGAAGTTTATTTCTTTGTTTAACAAATGAAACATTCACAACCAGAGAAATGCAGTATTAGATTTCTGTTTTTGTGTCTATGAGGTGCATGTGTGTTTTTCTGATAGCTGATGTGTTTTTGTTGCAAATAGGCAGGAGAATGTTTTCTGCAGACAACGCAGGCCTTATCATTGTGTGGAAAACATCAGTAAATGATGGCAGGCAGCGGCAGCAGCCGTGTCATCACTGGTGTATAGAGAGGGTAAAAGAGTCAATATTATTATATAATGCAGTATGCTGTTTGCTGTGGATTTGTCAACTAGTGTTTTAAGTATTTAGAGAGAAATAGAAATAAACTATGGTAATTTTATAATGCTACATTAACTGTTGGCAGAAAATTGATGAGAGCGACCTCAGTGGTATCCCCATCAACATGCTGCAGCTCCATCCAAATGGGCGGTGCCTGCTCATACATGCGAAAGATAGTGTACTGAGGATGATGGATTTGAGAATGTGAGTAAAACAAATGTATAATCTGAAATTATAAAAATATAATAAAGCAAAAAATATTATACCTAACATATAATATAGCAAATGATAAATAAGGAGTGATTATGATGATTATTATCTTCTGTGTTTGGACTTTCCCTCTTTAAGTCTGGCTGTAAAGAAGTACACTGGAGCCACCAACTACAGAGAGAGGATTTACAGCACTTTTACG
Source organism: Etroplus canarensis (assembly GCA_015106775.1). NCBI lineage: Eukaryota > Metazoa > Chordata > Actinopteri > Cichliformes > Cichlidae > Etroplus > Etroplus canarensis. The sequence goes on along the minus strand of VUQH01003957.1, from coordinate 6,624 downwards.
CCATGTGGGAACTTCATTTTTTCTGGTAGTGAGGATGGGATGGTGTATGTCTGGAATACTGATACAGGTTAGGATTGTTTTTTGTTTTCTGTAACTAGTCAGTTCTTAACACTTTTGGCAGTACTATGCATAGTGGTTCCTGCTGTTGGTTTTCCCAGGTGATCAAGTTGCAGTGTACTCTGAGCTTTGTTACCCTACTGCCCTCCACGGCGTGTCTTTTCATCCCCATGAGAACATGGTAGCTTTCTGTGCCTTCGGTCAGAGCCAGCCTGTACACGTGTACCTGTATGACCGCAAAGGTTTGTGTTTTCTTTGACAAAAAAAAAAACAAAACAACAAAGTGTCAGTAGTCTTGTCCAGTCTTTTAAATGCACAACTACAGCTTTCCCTTACTGTTCTCTACAGTTTCCCAGCTGGAGGTGCACAGTATAAAAGCAGCAAGCAGATCAGCTTCCACAGACATCAAAACTGTTAGAAACACACCGGACCCTCCAGCTTTGCAGGACACATCTCCTTCTTCAGCCATGGATCAGTTTGCCCAAGCAACAAGACTTGCCCTGAAAATGCAGTGTGTGAAGGAACAAGTCAACTCAGTTCTGGTAAATTCTCATCCTCTGTTGTTTAAAAATATATTTTGAAATAAGTGCATTGTTAGATGAGTTTTATTTTATACAATACCTAAAACTGAATATTTCAGTATTTTTATTTAAGGAACCGCATCAAAGATCTTCTGCTTCTGGATTCATTTATGAGCAAGGTATTGTATGTCGTTTATATGAGAACAGTTTATATAATTAGCATAATTTACGCTATTTGTTTATTCTTATTTTTCTGTTTTTGCAGACAAATTAGGCAGTGCTCACACAGGGCGGAGCTTTACATCAGATGTTGGCACAGTGAGTTTTTCTCAATACTCTGTTAACACACCTTATACTGAATACTGAAACACCACTAAAGTCATAGATGGTGCTACACCCTTTATGGGTAGTTTCTGTCAATATTGATTTAGTCCTCGGAAATCTGCCTCGGTTGGTTTTTTTCTTCAGTTGCCCTTAATGTCCTGAGAAAGGAAATTGCGCAGAAATAGATTTAGATCGTTATTAAGATGATCATGATCCCTGTCAGTATGCATTTTCTTTTTTCACATTTAAAGGAAATATTTGCATTTCTATTGAATCTTGACTTTTAATTGGTATTCCTAACAATGAAAATTTCATTAAAAGGTCTACATGAACTAGTACAAATGGAGGTTTTATTTATACATACATTTCATTATATATAAAGACAAAAAATAGAAATATAAGAATAAATATGAGAAAATTAGTAAACTAGATGACACAAATATAAACATGAGAAGACTAGTTCATAATTATTAAATTACTCCAGTTGTGACTTGAATTGATTTGCTTTGCATCCTAAGTGAGTCCAGATATATTTCTTTATTTCTTCATTCAGTCAGGGTTAAATGCTCTCCTACCTCCATCTCTTCTGTCACCGCACTCCAAGCTGCAGCTCTCTGGTGCTCTGGCAGAGCAGCTTATCCCGCAGGCATCTCTGAGCACTCAACACCGTAAGTGGTTTGTTCAGTTAATCTCATAGTTATTTGCCTTTAACCAATGAATGGCTTCACTGGAGCTGTGTGATATCTGATTCCAAATGTTTACAAAGATTATAACAGCACCATGTATAACATGGAGTAACCTGGACCAAATGCTTCCAGTGTTGGGATTTAGGGCCTTTTGAAGCATGCACATTGTCAACAGAAGTAATCAAGTGGATGCTGTAATAGACAAAATATTTATTCAGGGTCATTTTCTACTTTTTTAGGTGGGTTTACTCCTGTTGGTCAACGTCTAAAAGGAGCTTCATCTTTTACACTACATACGGTAAGGTTTTATGGTGTCTCAGTCAGATGCGGAATGGGGAAGAAGTGCACTGGTACCGATCTTCAGGAACAAGGGTGATCTGCAGAGCTGCAGCATCTACAGATTAAATAAGTTACTGAGCCATATTATGAAGATATGGGAAAGCGTTGTTGAAACTAGGTTAAGAAGAGAGGTAACCATCAGTGAGCAGCAGTATGGCTTCATGCCAAGAGAGTACTATGCAATGTTTGCTCTGACAGTGCTGATGGAGAAGTATAGAGGAGTTCAGAAGGAGTTACACTATGTCTTTATCGAGCTTGAGAAAGCATATGATAGGGTGCTGAGAAAGGAACTGTGGTATTATATGAGGAAGTCAGGAGTGGCAGAGAAGTATGTGAAGGTGGTGCAGGACATGTATGAAGACAGTGAGACAGTGGTGAGGTGTGCGGTAGGAGTGACAGATGGGTTCAAGGTGGGGGTGGGATTACATTAGGGATCAGCTCTGAGCCCCTTTTTGTGTACAGTGGTGATGGACAGATCGACAGATGAGGTCAGGCAGGAGTCTCCGTGGACTACGATGTTCGCAGACAGCATTGTGATCTGTAGTGAGAGTAGGAAAGATGTGCAAGAGAGAGCCTGTAGAAGTGGAGGTATGCACTGGAGAGAAGAGGAATGAAATTCAGTAGAAACAAGACAGAGTACATGTGCATAAATGAGAGGGAGGCAGGTGGATTGATGAAAATACAAGGAGTAGAGGTAGTGACGGTGGATGAGTTTAAATGCCTGGGATCAACCATCCAAAGAACGGACAGAGCACAAGAGAGGTAAAGAGGAGAGTGCAGGCAGGATGGAGTGGGTGGAGATGAGTGTCAGGGGTACTTTGTGATAGAGGCAAGTGTCAAAGGGAAGGTTTACAGAACAGTAGTGACACCTGCTATGATGTATGGTTTGGAGACAGCAGCACTGACAAAAAGACAGGAGGCAGAGCTGGAGGTGGCGGAATTGAAGATGTTGAGATTTTTGCTTGGAGTGACCAGGATGGACAGAATTAGAAATGAGTACATCTGAGGGACAACTCAGGTTGAAAAGTTTGGAAATAAAGTGAGAGAGGCAAGGCTGAGATGGTTTGGACATGTTCAGAGGAGTGATGATGGATATACTGGACAAAGGATTTTGAAGATGACGCTGCGAGGCAGGAGGAGAAGAGGAAGACCACAGAGAACGTTCATGGTAGTGAAGGAGGACATGCAGAGGGTTGGTGTGAGGAAAGAGGATGCAAAGGATAGGGTGAGGTGGAGGCAGATGATCTGCTGTGGCGACCCCTAACGGGAGCAGCCGCAAGAAGTTTTGTGAGCATA
>VUQH01003952.1:0-11463 GCA_015106775.1 Etroplus canarensis | reverse complement strand
AGTAAACAAGCATTTGGTTAGTATGCTCAGCGTCTCTCCTGTCAAGCTGTATCCCGCTGTTACACACACGTAAACACACACACACACACACACACACACACACACACACACACACACAGTCTGCTCTTTGAACCACTACAGTAATTGTTGAGCAGACAGGCAGAGAGAGGTAATAAGGAAAGGGGGTGGTGGTAAGATAGTTGTTGCTTTGACGTCACTCCAGTTTCCTGGAACAGAAGCCAGGCAGTGAAGAGAGAATGCAAACGGGCAAGTGAGACGCATGCACTGACGTCAGCACAGCCCGAGTCACTCTGTTATCACAAAGAGAGAAAAAGAGACAGGCGCTCAGTGTGTGTGTGCGTGTGTGTGTGTGTATGTGTGTGGGCACTTGCTGTGTCTCTTTCTGAATGAGTGTGTGTATTTGTGGACAGCAGATTGGGGGTGAACACTGAAACTTCTCAGGAACAAGTGAAAACTACAGGCTCAAATGGTATGAGGCAGCAGGCAGAGCAGTACACAGTTGAGTCATCTAAGTGATGACTCAATGCGAATATCACATAAACTACATCCAGAGAATTGCTTTTTTTTTTAAAGCTTTTTACAGAATTGGTATCAGTTTCTTTTAAAAAACAATTCCGGTCTCTACCAGTTATCAGTAGTACACAGGGTTTTGCAAATACGTCACCTCCCAAACACAAGTGATGTTATCTCTGGAGGCCTATCTCAAGTCTTGGGAGAAAAAAAAATAATTTGTCCACAAAATTCATTAATTTGTTCTACTCAGGAGTTAATATGTGTATGAAGAAACACAGCTACTGTATGTCTTTAACAGTTCGCTCTATTTATAAGGGATGTTGTACAAAAGTCAGTAATGTCTTTCTATCCACAGTAAGCAGTCTATTTACATTAGACTGTTTGATAACTAGCTGTTTAAAAGTTACATGTGTGGGCTTAGCTGCAGCCAAAACAAAATTGTTAAAACCCCAAAAGATACATGTATTAAATTCATAACCTGGCAATAATAATATTATTAAGGGTATTTTGGAGTACTTGGAGACACATCAGATCCAAAACATAACTGCTGGAGTACTGTTACTCCTCTCTAACTGACCACTGCTGAAAAATTTGCTAATGCCTGTGCGGAAGTCAAAAAAACCTTATGTTACCTGCCGTGTTGCTTAGTGTCCCTCAGACTTGGGAAATATCTGATATTCAAAAGCAAAGTTTTGAAGTTTGTGTTTTTAGTTCTTCATCCCCGCATTAAATAGATCAGTTAAATTATGCTGTTTGAATTCACAATGAAAGAAGAAATTTTAAGTCTTTATTTTAGTTTCATTGTATAGCAAGAAATCAAAGGAAATTTATCTTTTAAGACAGGAACAAGAGCAGATAATAATTCTGGGCTGAAGCTGCTGAAGTCTGACATCGTCTGGTGAAATATTTGCAGATTTATAGGTTTTATGAGGAAAGTGTAAAGAAGACGTGTGTGATTAAATTAGGAGTTAAGAAAGTAGATAAAAAAAGCATGTGATCTAATATGTCGGATTTTTATTGTGAAATAAAAAGGGGCAACAAAAAGTTTAATAGGCTGCAGAACCTTAAGATCTTTTGTCTGTCTTTGTCTACAGCTGCTACAGGAGACATCCCCGCCTACCAGCTTCGCGCACCTAACTCGGGCCTGGCTCAGAGCATTGTGATGGCTGCATCTCCGGGCAGCATGCAGAGCCCCTCATCACAGCACGCTGAAGAGATCACTCGCAAGAGGGAGGTCCGCCTGATGAAAAACAGGTAAGAGCTGAAGCAGAGGCAGTAAAAGATCATTAGGTTTTCCAAAACTATAAGTGCTTAAACTAAATAAATAAATAACTCAGTCATTCTTTTAAGGAATTACAGGTGAGTAAGTGAGTAGCTATTTCTGGAGGAAAATAAACTAAGCTTTATGATGCAATGAGTGATTATTTGAGTACAGTTATGGAGATGTCATAACAAGCAAGTAAATGAATGCTGGTTACCCTAAATGTTTAAAACTCAAGTTCTATTCTAAGTCTCATTTTGGGCAATAAATTGCTCAAAGTTTAAAATAAATAATATGAAGCAACAAGTTAGCATTTACATGTTTTAGTTAATTATCCAATTTATGTGTATTGGAAAATTTGATAGAGGTGTGCTGACTGTCTTGGGGTTGATGTTTACAATTGCAGCCAAGGGAAAAGTCACAAGTATTGCAAAGGTCAAAGCTAAAGCTTAATGCTTTTCCAGGAAATGTTGCACAGATTAATTAAGTGGTTGTTTGGAAAATACGTACTTAAACTTAGAATCTAATCAAACTTGAACTCAAAAGCCTCAGACGTGTGGATTGTGCATATTTTGTCGTTATTATAATTTACATTTTCATACATATTTTTCCCTCTTTTCCCTCTAGGGAAGCAGCTCGTGAGTGCCGCAGGAAAAAGAAAGAGTATGTCAAGTGTCTGGAAAACCGTGTGGCTGTGTTGGAAAACCAAAACAAGACCCTGATTGAAGAGCTAAAAGCACTAAAGGACATTTACTGCCACAAAGCTGAGTAGCAGCGGCTGCTTGTGGTCATGGGCTGAAGACAGTTTACAAACTTCAACAACAAAACAAAGCAACAAAAAAGAAAAAAAAAACCACAAGACTCTGGAACAAAAGCTGCTTTGACCGTCTTTTATTCTCTGCTCACTCAGGCCTGATTTACGCCAAATTCAGAAGTGTAGTGGGGAAGTCAGATAGCTTGAGCTTGCCAGTTTCGCTCTTGTTCTTATCTTGTGCTCTTTGCATGTGAAGACTCAAGTGTTGTACACACTATGCTTGCTGTTGCTGTTGTGCACAAGCAAGGTCAGCCAATGAGAGCCAGCTGATGATGAGGAACAGGAAGAGGAAATACAGGTGCTTCCTGAAAATGTGTTGCTCATTTAGGGCGATTATGAAAAATCCATCAGTGGGGTCAGCCAAGTCCTGCAACCAGCAAGTTTCTCTGAGGTCAGACGAGCTGCTACGCAGAACCACCAGCACTGCAAAATGGCAACTCAAAGTGTGTGCACTTGATTATGTCGGTCTGTTTTATTTAGGCTTCTGTTTTTGGTCAGTGCATTCCTTCATGTAAAAAAAAACAGTTAAAGAGAAATATCATGCATTTTGTTCAGAAAGTGGTCTTTCAAATTTCATCATTGTTGTTTGTTACAAAGATCTTGATTTGTCAAAATCTCATTAAAAACATTTGAAATTGAGACAAAATGATGATAAAAAGCCTTGTATGTTGGGTAGTTTTTGCACAGAACCTTAAAATATATTTCATACCAGTATAGAGGCATTATCTGAATCAAAACAGTCAGCGAAGCTCAAAAGAATCTTTATTTTTCATTAATGAAGTGAAGTTACAGTGGGATATGAAATGAATGAGCAGAGCTGGTCTTCAGTCAAAGCACAGAAAGTAACCATGAGTGTGTGTAGATATTATAAGAGTTTCTATTCTTTTGCAATTATATGAAGAATTTCACTCAAGAACTTAAAGCTTAATATATATTCTACAAAGATACTTAATAACCAGTTATTAAGTGTTATTAAAAATTGAAACTGTTAGATTTGTAAAAAATATTTTCCAATGTGTATGGCCCCAAGAGTATCTGTTTTGCTCTACTGTTGAAAAAGTATAACTTTTTTGAAATGATAGATATCCATTTTGGAATGAAACTGTTTTTCACTACGGCTTATTGCAATTTTTAAAATGCTCTGTTTAAAGGGTAATGCCAATTTTTTTCCTCTCTTTTTTGTAAAGATATTCTGTCTTAAATATGTCACCTTGTGTTCATGTTTCCGGTAATATTGGAAACTGCTTGCTTTCTCTGTTTCTGTCATAGTTGTTTGCTTTGTTTCACTGATTATCTCTTATTCACATTTTTCATTTTCTATGAGGAGTGTAGACAAATGTACAAATGAGCACTTCTCTAAGTAACAAACCCTGACATCTGTTACAGTTTAGTTGCCAGAGCTTTTTAAGTAACAGTTCGGATTTACCCAATGTCTAGCTCAGTGACAACATTATGAGTCATCTTAATATTTTCATGTCAGTCTGTTATGGTTTGTGATCTCAGATGAGTGCCCATTCTGTTAAATTTTATGAAAGGCAAATGATGTTAAAATCTAGGCCTTCTTTATTTCTATTTCTGGAATATCAGATAAGTTGAGTTTTTTTTCTGTTTTAAATGGCTCTGTCTTCTTTCATGTGTTCTCCAGTCAATATACTTCCTTGTTTGAATTGTAAAAAGTATTTTTGTTTATCTAATAAAATATTCAAATTTGACATGGACTGTGATGCATAGCTCACCTAATGCTGATGAAACTTCCTTTTCTTCAACAATGAGGCCAACTTTATGACAGTGCAGTTAAAGCTGCATAAAATTAATTTGCACAGTGCTGCCTCTGTTTGGTCGCTGCAGGTACTTCACAGCTATAAATTAAGTACAAGAAGCAGACTATATTCTATGATTGTATGGTTATTTCTGGCACAACCATGTATAAGCAGCAGATGGATGGTAATGCTTTTACCACATAAAGGAACAACTCATCCTTCAATTTATCTGCAAAAGCACCAAATTTGAAAAGTAGAATATTTTCACTAAGAGAGCTCAAATATTTAATAGCTTGAATAATAATTACACTACAGCTGTAGTGTTGCAGTAGAAATATTGTCTCTGTATATGACTACATCAGACATACACTCACCAGCCACTTTACACCTTTCTCATATCGGGCCATCAGAATTGCCTTAATTCTTCATGGCATATATTCAAAAAAGTGCCGGAAAAATTCCACACAGATTTTGGTCCATTTTGACACCATAGCATCACATAGTTGCTGCATATTTTGCAGCTGGTGACTGCAGTATCCATTTGAGTACAATGAACTCACTGTCATATTCAAGAAACCACTTTGAGATTATTTGTGCTTTGTGACATGAAGCCTTATCTGACTGGAAGCAGCCATCAGAAAATGAGCGCACTACGGTCATTAAGGTATGGACATGGTCAGCAACAATACTCAGGCAGACTGTAGCATGTAAATGGTTGGTACTAAGGGGCCCCAAGTATGCTAAAAATATCCCTTCACATCATTACACTTCTAGCAGGAGCATGAACTGTTGATATAAACAGGATGGCTCCATGCTTTCGTGTTTATTCAAAATTCTAACCCTACCATAGAGAAATCGACACTCATCAGACCAGGCAACCTTTTTTCCAGTCTTCTGTTGTCCAGTTTTGCTGAGCTTGTGTGAACTGTAGTTTCCTGTTCTTATCTGACAGAATTGCTACCTGGTGCAGTCTTCTGCTGGTGTAGCCCATCTTCTTCAAGGTTTAATGCGTAGTGCGATTAGAGATGTTCAGCTGAATACCTTGGTTGTAAGAGGGGCACATGAACAGTGTGCATATAGAGTAAGCCAGTGAGTCTGTTATATTTCACAAATCCATGCATTTTTATGTTTGTTTTCTGGCCATATGATGAACAAAATAGAGCAGTAAATTAAGTACTGATTAACAAGATCAGTTAAACTATTGTTGTAATGGCATTTTTTTTTTTGGTTCTGGTTGAAACCTTTTTGGGATGACACCAAAATACCCTTGGAAGAGTATTATCTGCTTACTGTAGGGGAGAAAAGACTGCATGAAGATTACAATACACTTGTTTATTTGACAAAAAACAATGGTTGATCGCTCTGTTCATTCTGTGTCTATATCTTCCCCACTGGTCTCCTGCCAAACATCTGAGTCAGATGAATCAGAAGAGACTGAGAAGGTTATGTCTTCTAACTTCTGGAGAGCAGCCTGAATGAGCGACACCGACACAGTCAAAAAAGATGACAGGTCTAGATCAGATCAGTCTTGCACAGCTTCACTCTCCTTGTTGTGCTGAAAAAAAGATGTAATTTTGCCTTTGTTAGCATCGCAAATTGTCATTTACTGTGGCATAATATACACGACTTAAATGTGCATTAATTAAAAGACTATTTGATAGACACTCATTTAAAAATAACCCTACCTCCATGTCTATAATTAAATTGTTGAAGTAGATGTTTTCGAAGTTCATTAGATTGCTGTGCAGGTAAACAAGCTGGAAATAATTCATCTCCTTGTCACTTTCGTATTCACTATCACTCCAAAGATGCTCAGGATCTCTTGAGTCTGGTAGCCAGTGCCATCCTCTGTGCTGTGGTGTGCTGGGACAGCAGGCTGAGGGCAGTGGACACCAATAGACTGATCTGCAAGACCAGTAATGTTGTGGGTGTGGATCTTGACTCTGTGACGGCAGTGTCAGAACAATACGGGACAATCCTTCACACCCTCTCCATGACGTGCTCGACATTCACAGGTAGCACGTTCAGGAGCTGACTTATTCCGCCACAATGCACCACAGAATGCCGCAGGAAATTATTCCTACCTGTGGCCATCAAACTTTACTTCTCCTTTTAATACCTTCTCTGGTGGGCTGACAACCAGAACCGTTCATTATACTTGAATGTAAAATTTCTGTGGTTGTTTTTCTATGACCATATCTGTATTATAGTACTTAATGGACATATTACACTTTCTACACTATTACAGTTTCTGCCTTTAATATATATTCCTGTTAACAATTTTGGCAATTGCTCTTTTTACACACTGGTTTATATAGTCTACAGTTTCATTTCTAAATGTTCATATCCATATGTATTTATTTATTTATACCTTATGGAGCATCTTGAATGCAAGCAGGGTCCCTCCTGGGATTAATAAAGGATTGTGCTTGCTAGGGGTGGGAGAAAATATTGGTACAGAAATAACTCATCCACTTGGAATATATTAGGTATACGCTACCATAACACACGTTTTTATTAAAATCACTCAGAATTTCTACTTATTTTTCTTCTTCTGGAGTTGCACACAGTAATGTATCTTAGATTGCCATAATTATTTTGGGTAATGTATCACTACTGTATTGAGAGTTGCTGGGATCTACACCACCAGTTAGTATACTATGTCTTTGTCACGTCCCTAATACCCTCAACCAATATTTTATCGTAACACAGGGGGAATACATCTCCACTGTAGACACTGGCATTTTCAGACATTCCTTTTTATGGTGCTAGTGTAACACAATGAGCATTCAGGGTTCCTTCTCTGGCTAAAATGCAGTGATGGGCTTTCCCTGCAGCTAGTGTGTGTGCTTTGGCTTTCTTTCAGGTCTGCTGTTTCCCTGATGAGGGCTACAATAGGTGAAGCCTTCTCTGATCTGACTCTAGATCTGTCCTTATTTTCTGTGCAGTATGTCAGATGAGGGCTCCAGCTGATTAGCGTCATGGGAATCTCAGTTAGCCCCTGAGGCATCGGGTGGGAGTGAGAAAGTGGATGTGAGTTTAGCTTGTTTAGATTATCTGTTTTCCCTAAAAGCTGAACAAGGCAGTTTGAGGGATGATGTGTAAAGAAAGTCGTAATACCCACATCAGAGAGCTGCCTTTTGTTGTAACCTTGTTTACTAGCTTCTTGTTTTAAGTCTGGCACTGTGACATTTGCTTTGAGCTATTTTTACCAGATGAACTTGGCACGACAAAACAACACTCACCACACAAACTCACACTCATCATTTTTACAATCTTTGACGTATTGTGCCCGGCTTAGTCCCTAAAATGACATACTAGAGGAGCTTGATGTAGGCAACCACTTGTAATGATGACAAAAAAGCATAGTGTCATCACCACCTTCTTGAAATCTAAAGAACAAACTGAGTTTGGGGTCATCTTGTTTGTATATCAGGTTCAGTTGATGCATTTTTTTGGTACAATGAATTAAAAAAAATTTAAACCTATTTAATGGGTATTCTTACTTTCTAAAAACATGCATTATATACTCTGTGTGAACAAAAGTATTGAGACCCCTACTTGCTGGAGTGTTTGACATCCAATTCTAAATCCATAGGCATTAATATGGAGTTGGTCCTTCTTTCCAGCTATAACAGCTTCCACTTATCTGGGAAGGCTTTTACAAGATTTTGGAGAGTGTCTGTCTTTTGGAATTTTTGCCCATTTATCCAGAAGAGCATTTGTGGGATCAGGCACTGAGAGTGGACAAGAGGGCCTGGGTCACAATCTCTGTTCCAGTTCATCCCAAAGGTTTTCAGTGGGATTGAGGTCAGGGCTCTGCGTGGGCCAGCCAAGTTCTTCCACACCAAACTCATCCTTATGTGCCTTTATAGTCCTTGCTTTGTGCACTGGGGCACAGTCCTGCTGGAGCAGAAAAGGGGCCTTTCCCAAACTGTTTCCACAAAGCTGGAAGCAAAGATTTGCCCAAAATGTTTTGGTAAGCTGAAGCATTAAGATTTGCCTTCACTGGAACCAGTGGACCCAGGCCAAGCCCAGAGAACAACCCTGTAGTATTATTCCTCTTCCACCAGACTTTACAGTTTTCACAGTGCATTTAGGAAGGTAATATCATGCTGTATCTAGTGCTCTAGAGTGTAGTGGTGGCACGCTTTACACCACTCCGTCTGGCACTTGGTGATGTCAGATTTGCATTGAGCGGATCAGCCATGGAAACCCGTGCTGTGAAGCTCCTTCCAGTTTTTGTACTGATGTTAATGCCAAAGGAGGTTTGAAACTGTGCAGTTATTGACTCATGAGTGTACTTTTACACACTATGTGCATCAGTTCTTGGCTACCCCGCTCTGTAACTTTACATGGCCTGCTACTTTGTGGCTGAGTTGCTGTTTTTCCTAACTTCTGCTTTGCAGTAATACCAATTACAGTTGATAGTGGAATATCCAGGAGGGAAAAAAAATAAAAGACAGATGTTGAAGGTGTTGAAAAATGACAAACTGCAAGGGTATGTAGTTTATTCTATACATCTATGGTAATAGGATGGAATGAAACACTTGAATTCAGTGCACAAGATGAGTGGTTCAGTACTTTTGTCCATATAGTGCACATTTTCTATGAATCTTGTAATGAGCTGGTTTAGAACTTGGGGTTATTCTTAAAAGGACATGATAGTTTTTGTCAAAGTAAAATCCTGGGTTTTTGGATCTGTATGTAAACAGATTTTGAATGCTCAGCTTAGAATATGTCATTGTTGATCATACACCCTGAATCAACTTGTTTTGATTACATAGTTTTGAAAAGATGCCCCAGTTGATACAAAACAAAGCACTAAAATATGTTTTGGTTGAACTGGATTACAGGCAGTGGTTTGTGGCTTCTTTTTTCCACAACAAAAGAAGCAGTTGGACTTGTTGGCCCTCTTACAGATAAATACTTTGAGAATATGATTTTAACAGGGCAGCAATAAAAAGCTCTTGAACACGCACACAAGTCTGCGGTAATTTGTTTGCCTTGGTGGCGGATGCATATCTGCTGAATGTTGGCTACTTCCTGCTTTTTTGTGTCGTATGTTTTACAACTTGGCTTTGATTTCCAAAAATTCAGCTTTGCTTATAGTTGAGTACAACACAGAATACTAGTGAACTTGCAGTAATGCTTTAAGTTTCATTTTGTCATAAATCCATTGAATTTGTTTGTTTCCAATTTTTTGTCAACAAGTTTGCTTCAACGCCCACTTCTAATGTTATCAACACATTAAGGGCTGTTATTATTAGCAGTTATTGCTCCCATAAACATGCTTCAGAATGGCCAATGTGTACCTGCTAGTAAGCAGAATTTGCTTATCGACTGTGGTAAACTGCAGGTAACCCAGATCCACCTTTGCGGCATGCATCCAGCGGGTGGCTTCAGAAGGTGACATTTAAGTGATGTGCCTTTTAGGGTGGGATACTCTTAAGAATTACTGCTAAATTTGTACTAAAGTCTGGCCTTGCCAACTTCCTTTTATTAATGCTTCCTCCTATAACACTCACAGCATTTAGGGTTATGTATGTATGTGTCTGTGTGGGGTTGCACAAAGTGACACTGACCTGTTAGAGTAGCGTGTGAGTGTGTCAGAAAAGCCAAGAAGTGGTGATGTTTGAATATTTATTTCGAACTAGTACACTGTATAAAGTATATATACGTGTGTGTGTGTGTGTGTGTGTGTGTGTGTGTGTGTGTGTGTGTAAAGTAATTTTTATGTCTATGTAAAAATTTATTTTTGCTGTTGAGTTGTCATTTTTCTCTCCTACATTTCTCTCTACATATGCATTTCTTTCTCTTCTGCTTTATATGGTAATCATTCTTTTCCAGCTCTCTCAATTTTACTTTAAAAAAAATTCCAATTTCTTCCTCCTAGGCAAACCTGTCAGCTAGTATTAGTTTGCGAGCTAAAAGCATCAAAAGTGCTCTTATGCCTCCATGGTGTGTCTGGTGCCCTTTTCAGTGAGTTGCATGTATTGCAGTGGACTGGAACTATGCAAGTGGGTAATGATGCTGTAACCCTCAAGGTGGCTGTGAGCTTAAGCAAAGCAATCACATAAAAACTTACAACTTACAACCAGTGCACTCAAGACAAATGCACATTTGTGCACAAGTGTGCACTGTACTCTCTCTATTTGGCTTGGAGCAAATTGTGTGTGCACATGTTTTTGCATGCCCTGATCCTGGGGGAAGTTTTTAGTTATCAACAGTTGTATTTCCCATTTATGACTGTGTGGTGGAAGTAATACGCTATCTTTTTCTTCCCTTATTTTGTCCTAGCAAAGCACTTTTAGCTACATTTTGTAGAAATATGGATAATTAGTGAAGACATGTTTCTTTACCTCTGCCTTATCCCCACTAAAGCTGACTTACATGACCTTTGTTTGTGCTTTTCATGTCCAAAAACTTTGACATGTAATTGGACTGAATTATACAGTAGTGGTGAGTGGCACTCCCCACAGATCCTGATGATTGTGATTGTCTTGCTTAAAGTGCCAGCAGTGATGACTTGTATGGTATGTTATGTTAAGTGTCTGTCTGGAGTTTGCAAAGGTGGGTTTGTATAGGAATTTATAGTCGGTGATATTTTTCAAATGCCACTGCAACCCATTATCAGTTCTCATGCTGTTTTTCGTGTTGTAAGGATTTGGACACTAAATGTTTGAATTTAAAATTGAAAAATGTCTTTTTTTTTAATGGGTTGGTACTTCGAGACAATCATTTGCAATATATGTGATGTCTTTTTCAAAAATGCAAATCAAAAATATGTAATTGGTGCCACAGTTTTTGCTAGTTCACTTTAAAATCATTGCATTTAAAAAAAAAAAAAAAAAAATTACCCATATTTGTCAGTGGGTGACTTTAATTATCCCTTGTATTGTCCTTGTTTTGCAGGATGCCAGCTACTGGCTGCAGGTCCACCGGTTGGAGCACGGCGATGGAGGAATCCTTGACCTAGATGATGTGCTTTGTGATGTGGCTGACGATAAAGATAAGGTGAGTAATGCCTGGGAAATGTACATGCAGTAATTACGGAAACATCTTATGGTAGTGTGTTTTTTTTTTTTTTTTTT
>VUQH01003949.1:11242-30307 GCA_015106775.1 Etroplus canarensis | reverse complement strand
TGTGTGTGTGTGTGTGTGTGTGTGTGTGTGTGTGAGTGTGTTGCCTTGAGAAATGAGGTCCAGCAGCTTGTCGCCCAAAAGCGCCACTAGTCCGCACTATTAAGGCCGAGAGGGACGTGATTTCCCCTCCAGCTTTTTGATACAAATAAGATAGGACTATACGGATCTTTACTGTGTGGAGACTGCTGCTTTTAAGACAGTGCCATCGCTTGCATGCCTTTAAAATAACCCGCACTGGCGAGTCTAACCTCTGCAGCCCTAACGGCGGTGACACCATTAAAGTCTTTCTTACAGGTTAGCACTTCTCCTGGGCTGAGTGGCCCGGTAACTTTAGTGCGGCCTTAATGAGGACGAACGCAGGTTAACGACTTATGTAGTCGTGTTTCAGAGGCCAGGCCTGGGCTTCAGTGGAGAGGGACACAAAGAAACAATATTTACGACACTTTTAAGCATACATCACTTTGACATCTGTTCGTCTGGCACCTGGCATCCATTAGTATCAAATATTTCATTCCGCCCTAATTTGGAGCCCTCTTTGTCCCGAACCAAGGACACTGGGAAAAATGGACAGCTCTACCTTTACTGCGCTTTTACGCAGAAAAGTGCAAATGGGGTGTTGATACAGACCACACCACTCTGTTATGCACTGTAGATGCGAGGAATCGTTGAGTCATACCTGGACTGGACTTATATTAAATTTCCTCGTCCATTAAGATCCCCGCATAAGCGCAGAAACATTCCTGCAATTAGTCAGGTTTGGGCACACAAGCGTCAGATTTTTACACAGTGTTATTAGATCACTGAGTAGACTGAGAGTTCAATATCCTCATGCACAAACAGAGGTCGGAGAGAGTCAGATGTATAATGTCAGCGAGGACTTTGACAAAGTGCTGGCCATCTGATAGGCTATTTTTGTTATTTAGGAGCCTGGCTTCGAAAAAAAAGAAATAAATGGAAAATTAGGAGAAATAAGAATACCTTTTCGTTGTGTTTATGTTTCCTTTGCAACATGCAGTTAAATTGTGATTGATGTATTTCATGAAGAAGAGAGAATGGCTCAGGAATACATCAGCACCGAGACCTATATGGGCACAGTGAAATGAGGTGAGACATGTGAGCTCAAAACTGAAGGAAAACTGAGGAATATGAATAAAGTGAGTTTCAAAAATATTTTTTAAAAAAGGATGACATTTTTTAGCAGCATACAGTTAAACAAGTCAGACAGGGGGTCCAAATCTATTCAGTTGTTTTTTGTTTTTTTATTAGCATTAATTGCAAATGCATTAAACGGATGGACATTCTGTTTTAATCTTTAGTCTCACTGTGTGCCCTTGTTTGGCCACGCTGCTGCTCTGCCAGTACACACTTTATCCAGTCAGAGCCTGATTCTTCTAAAATGCAGTGGCGTCATCTGCTGGACATCTGGGGGAAAATAAAAATACTTTTTCCATGACTCGTGCTAAAGCACCAGAATCATTTTCGACAACAGAACTTTTTAAAAGTCTATAATCTATTATAATAACTTTATTAATCTCGATTGGCTTGTTGAATTTTTCTATAGTAATGAATGCTTTGTGACATTATTATTACTGTGAGAACCGAACCTGTTTCCTTTGCAAATATCCTTTTTTATGCGTGTGTGATTATTTAAATATTTTCCTTAAACCATGTGTACTATATTAATCTGGAAAAAATGCAAAAAACCAGTGAGAAATTTTCTTTTCTTTTGGATAGTTAATAATTTAATTCCAGGAAACTAGAAAAAACGCCTTAAAACGAATGAGTGTAACTGTAAGCGTCACAGTGCTCCGACTATGTAAACTCTAAAGATGATCCATACTCTGTGAGAACACGTGTGAGAAAATAGTGTTCGACTATTTAGAAACAATCTTTTTCAAGGTAAATTTGGAGATTTTATTTTTAAAATTTATTTTATGATATTTCTTACCTCTCAAATTTATATCTACTGCCTTTCAAATTTAGGTTTATTTGTATATGACTGGGCGTCTGTATCAATTACAATTTCCCCCTTGGATTAATAAAGTATTTTTGATTCAGAAATCTCTGTACGCAAGAGAAAATGATGAAAAACATTACTGACAGACTGTGATCACAGGGGCTCGCAGGTGGCTCAGGGAAACCTCTTCAAACACAGAATGTAAAGGTCAAATATATTATAACTGAATGCCATTTCTACAGCTGTCTAGCTAAGAAAATAAATAAAGGACGCTTAAGTTTGTTACTATGGTATTATGCGTCCTACAGTCTTTTATTTGTTATTTCAGCTGCTGTTTTGTCTGGTAACCATCTTTGAATTTCGGCAGGGATTCATCCATAGACTGGAATACCTTTTTTGAACCATAATAGACCATACACATACCACTGTGTCACTTTATATTTTCCCCCTCCTGCAGCTCTCTCAGTATATACTGCCGCTTCCTTTTCTTTGTGGTAGTTTCCACCATATTTACCAAAGCTGGGTTTAAAAAAAGTGAATGTGCAAGCGTGCAGGGCCGATCAAAATGTGAGACATTTTCTTAAGATGTGGGACATGGGATATAAAGCCTGGACAGTCCCACACAGAGAAGGACATCTGGTCATTCTACTGTCAGTGTGCACAGTTCACAAAATCTAATGGAAGATAAGCCCATAAGAGCTATTTCCTGTAATCACAAAAGATTTGGTTGTTTGTTTGTTTGTTTGTTTGTAATTACTTTAAGACTAAAGAGGAGTGAGACTATCCGGCTTACTGTCCCACATTTCAAAAGCCAGCATCTATAATTTGTGGGTTTGCATTAATGCACACGCCACAAGAGTTCTGTGAGTGATACATGTGCACAGGCGTCGTTGCAAAACAAGCGGACTCTTTTTCAGGGAAGGTTTTTTTTTTGTTTATGTCAGCAAAACGTAGCCAAACCATTTTCTGTGAGTGTTACAGCTACACTGGTCCTCAGTGACAGAGTCTCAATGATAAGATGGCCTTTGGCGTTGATCTGTCAGAGTTGTTGCCCACTGAAAACATTTAGCGCATTATGAAACAAATAAAATGCCGCAAACGAAGCCCCAAACTGTTAGTCAGCTGAACTCTTCCACAGTCTTATAATGAGGTGATGCAGCACAGTTGTAAACATGTCCCTGTCATAAAATAAAATGAAAACGATTTTCAGGAACAATAAAGATTATCTGCTTCAGCCGCTGATTAGTGTGACTTTTCTATCCTCAAGGGAATTATATTTTCTAAAGCCGTTTCCAGCATTCTGTTTTCATTTTCATTTTACCCAACTTCAAAAAAAAAAAAAATGGAAAGGACAATAGGGTCAGCAGAAGTCTCTCCTCTGCAGGCGGTAGTTATAAAGTACCTAAGCAAAGCAAAGAATGAGAAGAAACAGGTTAAATTAATTTTTTTTTTAAAAACATCAAATTACAGACACTTGAGACACCACAGAACTCTCATATCTGCTGTAGACATGACCGAGTAGGGATTTATTATGAACGCTAGAGTTAACACTGACTTTCAGAATCGACTACTTTAATGAGATGAGCTCCACCCGCAGTTTGTGATTGGTTGGCAAGGGCTGGAGGAGGGGGAACAAAAGGAGTCTATCTCTCATTTTTAATGTTGATCCTGTAGAGGGCAACCAAGTACCACTCTGGTCAGATACATTAGATGGTTTAAAAACTCATGCCATCAAAATATAAACAAAATAAAAGATCATTTTAACTCATAAACAAATGTTTGAAGTAAAAACAGCCCGTTATTTTAGAAACCATGCTGGCTGGTGAGTAATGCTGCTCCACTCCAATAAAAATTGTCTATCCCCTGAGTTTTTGAAACATTAGTTTGCATGTGAAAATGAATGCTCTTAGCTGAAAGCATTTTGATGACAGAAACTATTTATATTGGTTCATCGTTAAGATTGCAGATTTTTAATCAACTCTTTGCACATATGGATACATCAGTAAGTGCTGACAGAGTTGTCTGCTGTTACTGTAATATCAGCATAAATCCACAGAACAATTGCAAGTAGTCATTGATCATATATTGGTATTATACATGTTGAAGCTTGCAAAAAATTACAGTACTGAGCAAAAGTCTTGTTTCACCCCTCATTTCTTTATAGTTTGCTTCCAGTAAGCCAGACTTTCTTTAATTTTTTAAAGGGGTCATGAGCAATAGTTCTCAAGGCTTTCTGAGGGTGTTTCAAAGTTTTTCTTTGGATATTGGCTGCCTTTCACTCATTTTCAGTTCAGTGGCTCTGTCACAGGGTGCATCATAACCTAAAAAAACACGAGGAAACTGGACAAGTGGAGGACACAAGAAAAAGGGGCAGGCCTACAGCAGATGAACAGTATCTGAAAGTCAAGTCCTCAAGAAAGAGGGAAAAAAATTCAGAAAAGATCTGACACAGAACCAGACAGGTGCACCTGGCTCTTCAGTTGGTCCATCTACTGTTTACTGAAGCCTTGTCAGAACTGGTGAAAGAGGGCTGTCAAGAAACCATTCTTGAGAAAGGGAAACGAGGAGAGAAGGCCGAGGCATGCCAAATTACACAGTAGACTGAAGATCAGTGGCAACAAGTCTTAGGAATGGATCTCAGTATTATTAAAGCAGTGTGGGACCAGCTTGACAGAGAGCAGAGCAAAAGGTGGCCAACATCCAGAGAAGAGGTTTAGAATGTGTTAAAGAAGCCTGGAGAACTATTCCTGAAGACTACTTAAAAACATTACAAAAAAAGCTTGCCTAAGAGATTTCAGGCTGTGTTGAAGAATAGAGAGGAAGTATTTCCATTGGCCTGTGCTGACAGCAAGAGTGGAAACAGTTCAGAATCTCTTTTACTTTTGGATGCTGTTTTTGTCAGTGACCCAGGCTAAAAGGTCAATTCATCATCTTTTGTCATGTTGGAGTAATAAAGGATCACTGCTGACTTTATTTATTGTATTATTTTTTATTCATGATAAATATGAATTAATTATCATGCTGCAGACATAGTTTTTACAGCTTCCTGCTTGTTTTTATCTTGATGTTTCTGTGTCTAGTTCAGTATTGTTTTAAACTGTCAGCCATGTTGTCCTATAAATGTAAATTTTAGGATAACATGATTTAGGATGAAAATTAGTTATTGTTTTTTTCTTCAGTGTGCTGTTGATTAATTTTTTCCAACAAACTTTGTGTCAGAACTTTCTTAGTTACTTTCCAAGTCTTAATTCCTCTCTTTTGCAACTCCTTTTATGAGAATCCCTTTGACACACACTGGTTTATTGTTTTGGAAAAACAATATAAGCAAACCTGACTTTCTGACACACTTTCACTGAGCACAAACATACAGCTGCTGTACGGTCAAGCAGTCTCACAAGACTCCAGTTTACTGCAGAGAGAGTGATGTGGCTGCCAAGTAATTATCCCCCACAGCCCCTCTCCAAAATGCTAATGGTATTTACAGGAGACAGACAAGGGAGAGGACATCAGCAGCAGGTGCAGCTGCTGGAGCGTGATGTTACACTGAGACACCATACTGCACTGAACAGTAACAGAAGGATCATTGTGGCCATTTAGGTGTTACATAAAGCAGTCAGAATGACATCAGATAAATGTTTTCAGAAGTTTATGTATTTTATTAGCTGCAGTCTCACAGTTTGAATCATGTTTAGATATAAATAGCAACTACATATGTCAGATGGCATATTGGTGCCACGGGATATGTTTGGACCAGCTGAGTTGGAGTAAAGGAATTGTTGATTTCAATTTGTTTGACCCAGCTAATTTTTATAGCTGAGATTTTTATGATTTCTTTTCAAAGTGTCTCTGAAGTTACCCAGCTTCACGAAAGTGCCATATGAAAATGCTGTTGAACTGTCTTAAGGATTTAGTACTGTTAGGAATATAAATTTCCATAACTGGATATCAGAAGACCACAAAACAATGGATTTAAAGAAAATCAACTGTGCATCAGTCCTAGGACTTTGTTTTAAAAAACTGTAATTTGATTTTGGTTAGGGCCACCTTTCTTAACGGGAAACGTCTGGAAATGCACAGGCTCTCTGTATTTCAACGCTCTGGGAGCACATACTGGTTTGCTGATTTCATCAACCGTTAACTATAAAAGAACAAACATATTCTGACTGGAAAATTGATTTGATTTAGTAAGCTTAAGTTATTCCACCAAAAAACTTTAAGAACCTGCATTTCTTATTGGAACATTCTAAATATAAACAAATATATTTCAAATGTTTAGCCACTGGTGCTTCCCACTGTCTCCTGCTTTAGGGCCATTTCAAAATCCAACTTTTTTAAGCTACATATTGGACATAACAGGTTTCCAAACTATCTGGAACTAGGTGTCACAGTTAGATTTAAGCAAAGGACAGTAAAAAAAAATCCCATCTCAGCAGATTAATGCAAAAACAGTGAACCTCTAGAAAGAAATCCCTGCAGGGTTTAGGAGAAAAGAAATCTAAGGGATTAAAACAAAGCTGGATTGGAAGTCAGCTCTGAATTTCAGTAAATTTTAAAGGGCATCACTTCCTATAGTTATTTGTTTTATTATGAGCCGCAAAAAAAAGCCTATTCCCTTGCAGGGAAACTGTCAGTTCAGCTGCTGACTTCAGAACCATGTGAGAAAAATCTCCATTTGGCAGAGGAGGGATTGGGAATGGAGAGCTGAACAACAGAGTAAATATTTGGCAGTGGAGAGCTCTTGGGAGATGCAGAGAGCCCTCTCTAAGTGAAGCCCGCGGGGTGTTAAATAGATTAAGGGTCTGCTGGGTCATTGTAGAAAGAGAAATTCCCGCTCTCTGGACATGACTTTTCTTTGCCTTAGGGTGTTTTTGCTCTCCAATCGAGTGCCCTCTGCAAACTCCCCACTCCAGCTAACCTGCAGTACTGTAATCCTCTGCTGTTTGTCCACCACTGGGAGGCCGGGGCGCACACACAGGAGTGCGTCCTTTGAGATGTCTTTGTGTTTGTTGCAAACACTTAAAAGTTGCTTAACATTGTTTGGTTTCCATGGATGAAGGTATGTGCGCGTAAAACCATCGACCAGAGTAAAACGAAAGGTACAGGTGGATTTTAAATCATTTTTGGGGCTAATAATACAGGTCAGCGACTTTTTTGATCTCTGAAATCTAAATGGAATTTAACTGGTCCTGAATATCGGGCTGGGCTATAGACTTGGCGGCAGTAGACGCAGAGCAGTAGATAGTGGCCCAGATCCTATTCAGCTCCATTCAAAACCATGACAACACAGAACAAGCTCGGATTTATCTTGCTAAGTTAAAGGACATTGTGCCGGGGCGTCAATCAGGCATTATTGCGGGACTGAACAAATGCAAAATCTTGACTGGAACAAATGCTTCCAACGGGTCTCGGACGCGGGGCTACATTTTCCCCCTTTGTTCCCCTTCTCTGGTTGGCATGTATTTGTGTCCCCCCTCGTCCGACCACCCAGGACGACTGGGGAGGTATGTCCACCACCACTCTCCTCCTCGGCCCTCTTGCACCTTGCTGAAGTGGACGAGGGTCGATATTAATATTACAGGCAGAGAGGGTGGGGGTGGGGGTGGGGGGTTTAAAAGCAGCCCCACATGTGAGGCTTTGCTATTAATGTGCTTTATCAGCACATTTTAAGACTTCATTTTAACATAAGGGTATCAAAGTGACCAGTCACACTGAACCAGGCTCGTTTTCACTATAAAGTTGGATAAGCATCAAAATCTACTTTTGGAACACAGTTATCATCGTTATGTTAACATTTATGAGCCCTATGGAATATTAACAAAAGGTTAATAACAAAGTAAAATACAATTGCAAGCAGATACAATAGTGTTTATATTGATAAACACTATTGCATCTGCTATTTATCCATCTATTTATCTATTGGTAGATAAATAGTGTGTATACAGCATTTGTCATTGCGACCACCTATCATCAGCTGTGTTATAACTGTTTCCAGGTCCCCCTGCTTATCACCAAGTGGAGTTCTAACATTTTTCCTTGCAATACAACTGAATATAACCATAAATCATCCCATCAGAGAAGAAGAGCATTCCCTAAGCACGTCAAAAGAAGTTTCGGAAACAAACGTGCATGTCTGGAAATCCTCCGCCGTCCACAAACGTCAGGGCTTCTCACGCCCGCAATTAATGCGCCCATTAGAGGCGTATTAGTTAAACCAACTGGCAGGCATCACGCTAATTGCTCACTTTGTATGCAAATATTGGACACGTTGTTTGGGCGAGAGGAGCAGGGAGGAGGAGGAGGAGGAGGAGAGGGGGGACTGATGATGGGGACGGGCTCTGTTGTCAGTTGCCACCCAAGACGTGATTCAGCTCCAACAATTACCATTATCTGTTCCCCAGTTTGACGGTACGGGACGCATCTGTAATGATGACGAGTGTTTCCTTCGCTCATTGTTGATTTTTTTTTTTTCCTTAGTCCACACCTAACCATCATTGGATGACGGCACTCGAGCCATTCAGGTACTCAGCGGAGGAGGAGGCTATTTATAAGCGCTGTGTTTGCGGCTTATGGAGTGCTGTTTTGTGTAAACACTGAGGCCGGCGCACGCAACGCTGTTTGGACAGTGCGTCAAGTGGATCTGCTGCATTTTTTTTTTTTTTAGGATAGATGTGAGTGTTTGTTTCTTGTTGCGCAAGACAAACCCAGATTGCATGCAAAGGAAGCGATGGCTGCACCGACCAAGTTCAGTTTTTCCGTACGGAGCATCCTGGATTTGCCCGAGCAGGATGCGGCGGCAGCGCCGCGGTCTTCCCCGGTTTATTCCTCTTACACCTCCTGGATCGACTGTGACCGCAGTCTTTGCATATGTAAGTGGACATTTAAAGCAAGTTAGATGGGCGAAATATATTGAAATATTCTTACTTCATTTTATTTTAAAATGTAGATAGATAGATACTGAGCTTCCCAGTCCAAAGTCAGATTCATTTGCGTCATAGATAGATAGATAGATAGATAGATAGATAGATAGATGTGTAAAGCATCTGATTTTAATTTGGACCTATTTTCTTCCCGAAGCTTCTGATGAGGGCAGTTTCGAGGCCTCCCCCGACTCTACGAAGCCCGATGACCAGTCCCTGGATTCGGAGCCCGAGCAGGGTAAGAAGAGCAAGAAACGCCGCGTTTTGTTCTCCAAGGCCCAGACCCTGGAGCTGGAAAGGCGCTTTCGTCAGCAGCGCTACCTGTCCGGCCCGGAGAGGGAGCAGCTGGCCCGCCTCCTAAGCCTTACACCGACCCAAGTGAAGATCTGGTTCCAGAACCACCGCTACAAGATGAAGAGAGGCCGAGCAGAAGGAGCCCAGGACGTGGAAATCCCGCAGCCGCCGGTGCTGCGCCGGGTCGTCGTTCCGGTCCTGGTCCGGGACGGGAAGCCTTTTCACGCCTGCTTACTTGACACGGAGAAATTTAGCTGTTTACCTCCTTCGCATCAGGGGGTACCCTTCCCATTAGCTTACACGTCTCTTCAGCATCCGTCATCTGTCCCTCTTCTTCCACGGTGCCACCAGCACTTTCCGGCCGCGGCGGCCTCCAGACTCGCCTGGAGAGACTTGTGGAGCGACTCGGTCCAGTTTAATTCCTTCAAATGAAAAGGCCTCGATCCAGTGCACAAACTCATTTAGAATGGCATCAAATGTTTTCTGAATGGTCTGCAAATGTTCGAGCAACTTAAACGTTTAGATTCTCACTATATTTGCACATTTTATTTTGATACGATTTTGATTTTTACGCCTCTGCGTGACTATTTTTTAAAAAGCTGTTACATTTTCTCTTATATGGCTTATTGTTTTAGCCTGTAGATTTTTAATTATCCGACGAGATGATGTACTTGTATGATTTTTAAGCCTTTTAAACGTAATATTTGTATAAATGACTTGATAATTGAGTTCCAGTAGCTGCATTAGGCGGTAATAGAAGCGGAATGGTGTAGGGGCAAAGCCACTATAAATGTATGAAGGGAAATTATGTTATTTGTTTTTTTAAGGAGACTTTCTTTAAAGATTTTTGTTTCTGTGAACAAAATTATTAATAAAAAGCCTTCATATTTTGTATGACACTTTTTACAGTGTAATGTGCTTCTTTTTTAATGTTTTGACCTATAGAGGGTGTATATTTTGCATTTATTTCTAAAGAAAAAAGCAATGGACCTGCAATAGATAGTTATAGTTTAGGTTTTTATTTTTCTCTGAAGAGTTATTTTTTTATAAAAATGTATGCTTGATTCTGAAATAAGATAACCTAAGTATATTTAATTTTTAAAATCTAAAAATATAGCAGGTCATGACAGGGACCCCAGGAGGCTTTTATAATGTTAAAGACAAATTATGCACCTAAAAGCTGAGCAAACATCCGTTCTAAATAGATTTGGTTAAGCAAGAATGCCCACTAAACATTATAGCCTCTCTCAGCAGCACCCTGTTGTTATCTGGGACTAAAAGCTGCTTTTCATTTAGACAGTTAACTGCTGTTATTCTGAGGCCTTAATATAGCTATTAGCCTTTTTGGAAATCTTTGTGTATATGTGTGTTTAAAGACTGCTGAAGGTTTACTGATGGTTTGGTACTTTGAGGAGCATAACAAAAAAGTTAAGACACTTTTATGGCACAAATTCAAAATATTTACTACACAACTGAAAAAGTGAAATGAAGAAAGGAGCGCTTACTGATGTTTTGCAGTGTAATGCACAGCAGATTTTTGTTTTTATGTGCATGCATTTGGGCAACTGTTTAAAACAGTCCTCAGCTTGATTTCTTCTCCACAGCATGTAAAGAAACACTGACTAAATTGTTTTTGTAGTATACATACAGTACAAATCACTTATGTAATCAACTTTTACATTGTAGTTTCATCACAAGTAAGCTTAGTCCGCTCATGCTTATCATGAAAAATATGCCTCAGTGTTTAAAATCATGTCAGTTTTTCATCTGTGATGAGGGGGGTCTTCTGCTTTCACGCCCCCTATAATGTTGTTTGCTCGTCCTGTGACCCTGCAGCCCATCGTCACTGTCACCTGGCCCTTTGTCCCTGTCACTGGGGCCACCTTGTATCACATATGGAGGGGACTGGCCGAACCCCTCAGCTCGCTGCATCTCCCCTTAAACACTCTTTTTGTTTGCGTGTCTCCCTGTGAATGGACCATTGTCCTCATCCAAAAGGGACTGAGACAAAATCTTTAGTGTTTCAATTCCCGTGATGTTTAATCAGTCCCTGCGACAAATTTATGAGGTTTAACTGCACAATGGTGTTTTAGAGCATCTTGGGGTTTAAGGGTGACAAAGACAGGCTTTTAGAGGTTGCCATTGGTTTTTTAAGTTGGTCAGAAGAATTGTCTGAAAAGGATGGGCAGGCTAATACATGCCCATCCTATAGTTTTACTCACTGGCCTGCACTGGGGCCCCTTTAGTTATAAGTTATGAGGTCCATGCAAAGGCCACATAGAGGATTTTTAAATTGTTTCAGATAATAATGCCCACCCAAGTTAGAAATACTTATTTTGTATCTAAAGTTTTTGAACAGATCATTTATTTTTTTAACACGTAAACCCCCCAGTTTCCCCTACATTTGGCCTTTGTGATCTTTTCATTGCTTATTACTTTGTCTTGGCCAACAGTACAATTGTTCAAAAGCATGCATTTTATAATATAACCTAAAGATTGCCTTCAAAACAGGCTTCTCATTTCCACTTAACATTTAGGGTATCTTCTGGATCACTGTCCCATGAAAGACACTGAAATGTTCACCTTTCCTTGTCTTTTTGGGATTTTCTCATACATAAATGCGCAGGCAGGAAGAATCCTCATGTTTATATAAGGCCACACGTGTGTAGGTCTCCACACAGAACTCATAAGCCAGCTTGTCTCTCTCTCCTTCGGGATCCATATCTTCCAGTTTTGGTTTGATTTTTCATTTTTTTTTCTCATACTTGTCTCACTCATCTACTCACCACCCAGTACTGATTCTTCATTTCCTCACACCTCATAATTATTTTTGTTTGTTCTCATCTTTTTTTGCATTTACACTGAGAACTGGCATCCTGACCTGCATGTCTCCCTTTTTTGTCACTGACTATAAGCTAGCTTGTGTCAGGTGGGGACTGGTCCAGGACGTAACCTTTTTAACCTTATTGCTATAAGCGGGCCCTGTATAGTTATTTTTCTTCTAAAAACACAAATATTTCTGACTTGTTTTGCTTTAGCTTTCAGTCTTGCTATTTTTATAGTGAGCAGGTTTGTATATGCAAATCGTTTTGATTTTGTATCTGGATTTTAGGCAGCAGAGTAACTTTCCACTGCTGGGCTTGGTAATCACTTCTCTTAGGGGACTCATGGTGTTTTTGCTCTTGACTTGTGAGCACATGCTTGGCTGAGAGAGGGTCACCATCCTCCTGGTCCCTCTGTTCAACCCTCTGGTTTTGACTGAATAAGCAGAGCCCCCCCACAACTAACAACACAAAGATTAGAAATGAAATAGATATGCAGGTTTTGCTGAAGTTTATATAGACAAGTTTTCTGTTCACTAATTACTCCATATTAGGTCTTTGTTGTGAATTATTTTGGTAGACTGTGATTATAGTTTCAAATGTGAGGAGTTGTAATCAGACTTCTTCAGAGTCTGCGTTGGAGCAGTGCAGTATGGAACAGCTTCTGAAAGTTGCAGAGCATTATATGCCTTTAAGTATCTGACTAGAAGACTAAAGAAAAAAATAATTTGTTTCAACTTGGACCATTAGAGGTTGGCATGCTTTGTGGGCAGCAACATAAGAAATTGTCAGAGTCACAGCTAATGCAGAATTTTGAGCTCAAACAGCTGAGGTGCAAAAATAGATATTACTTGAAACAACAATACAGATAAGTGAGCAGCATCAAGTAGATGTGCAGTAGTAATAGCTGGAGCTGGTAAAAGCGGAAAACAGTCTAGATTTTGAGATGTGAAGAAAGAAGTAGGTGGCAGATGACATTGATAATTTAATCTGGTTAATATTTTTTTCATTGATTTCCTAAGGTTAGAGAAGATAATCTAAATTGATTTCAGTTTTAGGTTACAAGTTTAAACATGAAAATGTTTGCATGTAACAAGAAGTTTATTGTGTCATCAGCCTATATTTTCTTCAAAATTTGTGATATTTAAAAAAAACATATTTTTTATATGTGTAGAAGGCTGTTTTTAACAGTGAATCTATACAAAACAGAACATCAGATATAGATAGATATTGCATTCTTACAGTGAGACATCAGCATATCCACTATCCAGAAAGTCCACACAGTAGAATTTAAAGTTGTTGGCTGTTAAAAGATAACCCTGGCATTTCATGTGAGCTTGTATGCATGTTGTATGATACTAATGGTTATTTTCTCCTACAGAATGTAAAGCGTGAATGCAATAAGCAGTAGTTAACACCTCCTGGTTCAAACCTGCCAGCCAGCTGGAGCATTTCAGTGTGGAGTTTGCATGTTCTTCCTGTGCCTGCATGGGGTCTCCAGGTACTCTGGTTTCTTCCCACAGACCAAAACATGCATGTTAGGCTAACTGGTAATACTAAATGAGCCATAGATGTCAATGTGAGTGTATCTTGTTCTGTCTCTCTGTGATTGGATGGTAACCTGCCCAGAGTGTACCCTGCTTTTAGCCCAGTAAGGCTGAACTGTTAACAGAGAAGTTTTAAGTTACTTTACAGCATTTTGCTCCAACCTATGACAAGCAAAGTCCCTGAAAACAGATATTTAGGCCTTTAAAAACTTAGAAAAGCATTTGGCACAAACCTAAAAAGTAAAAGTATCATCATATATGGCAGTAGTATATATGTGTATATATGATGCCTCAGATGGATCAGCCAGTCCCCAGACATAGAACCACTAGAGTAAGCAATAGATGAGGATCGTAGCACAATTTGCATATTAAATCAGCAATATGAGATGTTCCTCATGCCTTACACACAGGTATTAGTTATTTGACTAGAAATCATTTCATTATGACAGTATAGTAAAAATACAGCCATGTTTAGTCCTGAAACATGTAAGATATTATTGCAGTAAAGAAATTTTATTTTAAAAAACTAACTGAGCTCTTACA
Source organism: Etroplus canarensis (assembly GCA_015106775.1). Lineage (NCBI taxonomy): Eukaryota > Metazoa > Chordata > Actinopteri > Cichliformes > Cichlidae > Etroplus > Etroplus canarensis. Next base: position 16,227 of record VUQH01003949.1, on the reverse strand, counting down.
GACAAGATATACCCATATTTAAAACAGCCAAGCATCATTTAATGGTAATAAATTCAATTCAATTCAATTCAATTTTATATATATAGCGCCTATTTACAACTCGCCTCAAGGCGCTTCACACTGTAGGGTAAAGATAAAACAGTGTTAAAAGGAAAACCCCAACAATCCGATGATCCCCTATGAGCAAGCACTTGGCAACGGTGGGAAGGAAAAAAACTCCCTTTTTATAGGAAGAAACCTCCGGCAGAACCAGGCTCAGGGAGGGGCAGCCATGTGCCTCAACCGGTTGGGTCAGCATCTTAGAAGTTAAATGATATTTGAGGTTGAGAAAGTTTTCAGATGCTTATCTGAAAGAGTACTGCACTGTAAAGATCCTCCAATAGAAGTAAAATATTTGTTTAAGTAGAAGTAGGGATGTATTACCATAACAATTACTTTTACAATGAAAGTAATGCAGCAGAATTGTCATATTATTACATATCTTTTGTAATTTCAAACTGCATTGTAACTACTAATTATATGTGCCAAATAAACTATATTTAATTTTAAAGTGCACATTTTTCTCTGTGGAGTTGAGGTATTAAGTACAGTAACAGAAATACTTAAGTACAACTACTCCAAATTTACTTCTCAGCACTAAGGTAAACAAAAATGTAGTTTTAGAGCTGATATAACTTGATCTTGGCACTTGTAATGATGGAAGTGAGAACGTAGTGGTCAAAGGAAGGGTAGGTACATCATTAATGCTCCTTCTTTGATGTTTTTTGATAAGCCCAGTATATGTTCATAGGGGTCAGCTGTGATTCTTGGCATTCCTGGTGCACCTTTCTCAGATCCATACTCTCCCATTTTCACCTTGCAGTACAGTTGTTGCCTTTCCTTTAAATTCAGATTCAACAGTTTCCTATGACAAGGCCTTGACTGTTTGTTGGAGAAAGTGACCCCTCACCCCCATATCATACAGGTCATAGCATCTCTGCATCCCACTTATACAGGGAAAAATTTGGTCTTTCAGTTTTGTGGATTATGGCCAACCTCACTTTGCTACATTTGAATTCTTCAAGGATACTTGTATTGATAACATGAGTTTGCCATTCCTGTATGGTCCACCAGGACTTAAACGTTGTGTAAGTCCAGCCCACAGTTTCATCAGTGTGCTGAGCACTCTTTCCAGCTACTTTGTGGAAGGCATTTTAGTGCTAAACTGAAAGCCCCAGAGTTGGAATTTTCTAACAGTATAGATGGCTAACTATGTTTGTGAGGCTTTCATCATGCCATTAACTTTACTTTGAATTTCTGAAACAGCTGGCACAGGTGCTATATTCCTATAAAATCTTTGATTTATAGTTAGATATTTGGCAGTAGCGATACTTCTGCTTATCTTGATGTTCATAATGTTTTTGTATCACATTACACATTTTTACATACGTTGTATTATATTGCGAGGAAACTAGATTGCTTAGTTTTGAAGGGTCAGTAATTGAAGATATTTAGTGACAGTATGAAAACCTGTAATTTGAAATAAATACAATCTTACAATTTGTGTAAAGGCATGTGTGTTTGTAGTGTTGTGCCCCATAGTGTAGTGGGTTGCACATTCACTTTATAAGTTAAAGGTTCCTGGTTCAATTCCAGGTAGGGACTAAAGCCCCTCTCATCATAGGGGGGCGTCAGGAAGGGCATCTGGTGTAAACAGTTGGCCAAATTACCAGAGAGTATGCGAGGGAGCAGCCGAAGGTGCATTTGTTTTCATCAAGCCAGTACTTTACTAACCGCAGGTGACCCTTATTTAGCCTGTAACTTCTGCAAACTTGTATTGTCAGTTACTGAAACATAATACTGTTAAGGTCCGCTGATTGTCAGTAAATCTCAGTTGACTATGATCATCTTTAGGGGGTTTATTTTCTCAGATCACACCACCCGCTAGATGGCAGAATAACACATGCTATCAGGTCACTCCCGTTGTGAAAAGAATTAGAACCAAAGGTTGAATTTTAGTTACTTGCATGAAGAAATCCTCTGATCCGCTAGGGGTCGTGCTACCCTGAGAAACACAACGCTTCATTTTATGAAACCCTGCTGCTATGTTACTTTGAAGCCCCTGATTGGGTGCAGAAAAATGGCTGCACCTCTAGTGGCGTCACATTGGTTTCGTGATGTGACGTCATGCCACAGTTTTTGCTCAAAGGCTGTGTGGCAGGGCGTCAGCTGTCATTTTGAGCATTTCTTATATGGATTTAGAAACAAAAAATAGCTTTAATTTCACAATGATTTGAGGTGATTGGATGAATGATGAGGGGAAAATTATTGTTATTATTAATTAGTAACCTCCTGTGGCTCACAGTTGAAACCTTAAAGAAAGAAAAGACTCATGAGGTCGACGTCAGCTGGCTTTTCATGTGTAATCATGAAGCACACACACAACTAGTCCTCCTTCTCTTTAACTTATTCCCTGGTAGAGGGTGAGTGAGGTGTGGCCGGAAGAAAACAGGAAAAGTTGGAGAAAGTTTTGAAAGAAAAAGCAGTCAGGACAGCCAAAGACTGTCACAGAAAGGACAGGTAGGTATAGCACATCTAATCTGACCAGTTTGTAGCTTGAACAGAGATATGCAGGCTTAGAGTTGTGGCATAAGACCACTGCTGACATTTAACAAAGACAACCCTGTAAAGTGGGTCTTGAATATAAATGACCCAAATTTAAGAACACTGCGCCTGTAATTTGTTATTTCACAATATATTAATCTATTAAACACAAATATGGGTGAGCATATTTTGGTCTTTCATTCATTTGTGCAACCCGCTATATTCATATAATATTTACTTTGAGCCTCCTTTAAACACGTTTTTTAACACTTACAGTAGATTTCACTTTTTATTAGCCACGTTTTTATTTTCCATGTCCTGAAGTTTTTCTCTGGATTATATCATGCACCAATTGGTTCATAACCAACAACGTGGAGCCTCGATAACAAAGGCTCGGTAGCCTCATACCCGCCACTTCAAAGTGTCCTCATTATTGTGAGGAATTAGTTGGAACATTTGGACTAATTGCCGCTAATTGGCCATAATAACCGTGAGCCAGAACGGAAAAAGTACTGATTTAGATGATTAAGAATGTCTTGCGAAATTCCGCAATTAAGGAATGCATAAGCAAGATTTACCTGGGATGCAGAGAGATGCTGTAATTTTAATTACATGCGATTATGCACCCGCATCTAGGCTATCATCCGAACAATTTATTTCAGCCGAAATATTTAGTCTTGGACTATATGATAATATTGTTCATTAAAGATAATTGTTATGCAATATGAGGATATGGATTGTTTTGATGTGTATATTGCGAGGGCTATTTAAATTGGACTGGCGGGCTGTAAATAGAGCACAGATTATCCTGCATGGACATGCAGGCAGCCGTGAAATATTCAGAAGCCAGAAAAATACAGAACTCCGGCTGCTGATCCCCCGTGACAAACTGGCAGTGATCTGTATGCCACTGCAGTCCAAACACTCACACTGGTGCTCACCCTGGGCTCCCAGCTCTTTGGTTGCGTGCACCATTATTACTGCGAGGGGGGAAAATAAATAACGTTTATTTAGTACATATGATAGAATCACCTTGGAGTTAAGCAGATCACAGAGCTACGAGCGAGCGTGGCTGCCACCAGAAGACGCTGTGATTCCCAAACTCCTGTAGGTGATATCGGCTGCATCTGCAAGCGCAGACTTCTGTGGCATTTGGCACCTGGCGTTAGGTCGCCCCACAAGACCTCTGCATTATCATTCGCTTTAATATGTTCAGGTTCGAGGCATCCGCAGGTTGTGTAAGTAGAAGTTACTGGATTTTTAATTTGTTGCCGCTTATCTGTTTTGCTGTCTGTCAATAATTTTGTTAAACGACTTAAAAAAAAAACAAGAGGCAGGATGAAATGGAAGACGGAGAAAGACTAATAATAATAATAATAATAATAATAATAATAATAAAAGTCATATTTGTGACCTCATAAAGCATCGGAAACCAGAACACAATTTCTTGACTTAAAGGCCACGTGAAAAAAATATTTTCTCACGCTTCTGCGTAAAATTTTACAAATGAGATGTGATTGGGTTAAACTGTAATGCCTCCTTGAGCATTAAGGCAAGATGGTACTGAGGGCTACCTGGCGTTGTGCTGCAGGAGAGTAGCTACTTGAACGCCGTTAACTTCGCATGAGAGCCTCTCCTGCTTCAGACTCTATTTTTTTCTCTCTGGGTCTCTTAGACGAGTGTGTGCATCTGAATTTAGGTATTGCGCTCCTTGCGTCCAATGATATCAAAAGGAGGAAAAAAAACGAGGGGGGTTAATCATTTACGCAGCCACTTAACACGCGGATGTGTATTTATTTACTTATCAGTATCAGTCATTTTCCCTCCCCGCAAGTGCACTTTTGCATGTCTGAGTACGATAAGGCATAACACAAACAATCCTGCAATCACTGGAGGCCTCTCATGGCCATTAAAAGTCAGTAGTTCAACTGAGGAGTGGTTCTCCAACTCTCAAGTCCATATAGGCCTCCTTTCATCAAGAGGCCCTCGTAAACATCACTACAGTTAATAAAGTGTATTGTGGTCACTGCAATCTCAAGGTGCAGCCCGCGTGTTCATCAACAACATCAACAAGTTCCAAACTCGGAACGCAGCAGCTGCAGCGCGCAAGGACACCGCCTGCAGCCTCCGGGATGAGCATTTATGATCATGTACAGCGCTTATGTTATTGTTAGTGGGAGGGGAGCACATGTCTTGTAAATGAAATTACGCACGACGAAAGGAGGCTAGAGCTGTTTTGTATTGTTGGCGATGCCCCGCCTCTGATGGTAGCCTTAAACCTGGCACCCAGCTAAAACAAACCAAAGCCAGCACAGAGCTCCCACTCAATCCAATTAAGGCGGACTTGAGGCGCTCTCCTACGTGTTCATCTACTAGGATCGACGTTGAGACAACAGGAACCA
>VUQH01003949.1:0-11222 GCA_015106775.1 Etroplus canarensis | reverse complement strand
GGGTGAGGGGGTTTTTTTTTTTTTTAAAAAAAAAATGAAGAAGAAAAAAAAAAAAAAAAAAAAAAAAAAAAAAAAAAAAAAAAAAAAAAAAAAAAAAAAAAGAGGGAGAAGGAGAGATTGCCTTGCCTTCTAATTTCTCCCTCTCCAGCCCCAGAACAATGTCGATGAGCCCTAAGCATACGACTCCTTTTTCTGTTTCCGATATCTTGAGTCCCCTTGAGGAGAGCTATAAGAAAGTAAGTATGGAGAATAACAACTTGGGGGCACCTCTCACTTCTTACCGGCAGCCGCAAGTCTCACAGGCGGCGATGCAGCAGCACCACATGGGCCATAATGGGACTGTGTCTGCGGCTTACCACATGACTGCGGCAGGTGTTTCTCAGCTGTCACACACGGCCATGGGGGGCTACTGTAACGGCAACCTGGGCAACATGGGCGACCTGCCGTCGTACCAAGACGGAATGAGGGGCAGCGCCACGGCCACCGGCTGGTATGGAACCAACCCAGATCCGCGTTTTTCCACCAGTGAGTATCCCGCACCTGTTCTTTGCCTCCAGCTTTGACTTATCGCAGTCCGCATACCACTGAAATCCGGATTTTCGTACATGTTTTCGCGAAGCTGCATTTTAGCACTTGCTGTCCAGTTTCTACAACCTTTGCGCTTTTTTCTGCGCAAAATAGGCACTCCTCAAGTTTGGTACTTTTGATGTTATCGTTACTGAAGGCAAACATTGGACAAATCCTCAAGCTTTACATCCGTGGATTGCACTATTTTCTAAAGTTCTCCCCATGGAGAAATATTTGAACAGCTTTCCCTGTAAGCTTTCACATTCGGCCAGTAATAAAAGCCATGCCGACAGTTAGGTCCTCAGATTTGGTCGTTGCAGTTTGACAGTTTATGGATATGGACTCTGGCACGTTTTACGCATTAGCTTTTATAAATAAGGGTCTCTGCTTCTTTGAGACTCCTGATGATATCTAATCAGGTCCTGCCAAAATGCAGATAACTGGGTTACATTTCTGACTTTGGCGAACAAACATGAGTTGTAATTAACCCAGAGCTTTGTCATCAGTTTCAGGAGTCCAAACTTAATTCTGCAATTTTTCCCTCCATCAACCTGCGAGTTAAATCAGTGTTTAATTGAAATTATTGACTTTTTTTTCCACAGTTTCCCGCTTCATGGGGTCGTCGTCAGGGATGAACATGGGAAGCATGGGCAGTCTCAGCTCCCTGGCGGACGTGGGTAAAGGCATGGGTTCTCTGTCGAGCACCCCCAGGAGAAAGAGGCGAGTGCTCTTCTCCCAGGCGCAGGTGTACGAGCTGGAGCGACGCTTCAAGCAACAGAAATACCTGTCCGCGCCGGAGAGGGAACACCTGGCGAGTATGATCCACCTCACCCCGACCCAGGTGAAAATCTGGTTCCAGAATCACCGGTATAAGATGAAGAGACAGGCAAAAGACAAAGTCTCCCAGCAGCAGATGCAGCAGGAGAGCGGCTCATGCCAGCAGCAGCAGCAGCAGTCCCCTCGGAGAGTAGCTGTGCCGGTGCTGGTGAAGGACGGGAAGCCGTGCCAAGGCAGCGGTCACACGCCCACATCCTCTGCACAGACACACCACCAGCAAGGGGGCAATGTCATGATTATGTCCAACAACACGTCCGGCCTCGGCCAGCATCAGAGCCAGCAGGTGGGAAGCACAGGTCACTCTCCAGACTTGGCGCAGCACTCCTCCAGTCCGCCCTCACTTCAGAGCCAAGTGGCCGGCCTCTCCCACCTCAACTCCCCCGGCGCAGAGTATGGCTCGGCCTTGCAGTGTTCAGCGCTGTTATATGGCAGGACATGGTGACAAGAAGCGCCGTCTATGACTTCATTCTAATTTAAAGAAAGAAAAGACGTTTTTATGTTGAGACTCAGCAAGTTTCACTGTAAATGCCCGCACTTGAACAAGAGCCGAGTGAAACCGGTGCAGCTCTTCTTGAATTTCCCCCCTTTTGAAAGGAAGTGTGACTTATGTGGAAGAAACACTTATCCACAAACTGCGGATGTAAAAGTCTTGGGATTTATTTATGTAAATTATATTGAGACAAAAGAAGAATCAGCAGTCAAATAGGCATCATAGTTGGAAAAACCGAACGTGAACAGGGACGCATATAGACCACAGGGCTGCTGGGGTGCTGTTAAAATTCCCTCCACAAACACAAATGTGACTCTCATTTATAATAGAATTTAATGTAAGCCGTAGATCTAGCTTGTATATTTCTGTAAAAGGTTTGAATTTTAGCCATTTGTTGTACAAAGTTTTGACGCTATTGCCGGTTTGTTGTCGTTTCATTGGTATTTGTACGTTTTATTTCTTTGTAACTTATATAGATATTTGACTTACAGCAAAACAGTCCAATTAATAAATTATGAAAACCAAACTTTTTTGTAAAACTAAATTGCAAAAAATGGGCAGACTATGGGGTGTAAAACAGCAAAACAAAAAGGTATTATTATTATTATTATTATTATTATTATTATTATTATTATTGTGTTCCCCTTTATTTATTTTAGTTTTTTTATTTGCATGTTCTTGGGTAAATTTATTGCGTTACTAAAATTAGGACCAACAGGGCACTTCAAGGTTGCAAAATAAGCTTAGATCTAACAAAGTGGCAAAACGAAATACTTCATCAGCAGCCATGCTCTTACTGAAAGTAAATACCGAGGCCTGTTTTTCTCTTTTATTTTCTGACAAATCACACACCGCGCAGCCTTATCGTTTCAGGCTGCAGCTCACACAAGCATGCCCTGCAGAGTAAACTGAGCCTTTATGTGCTTTTTTTTCTCTTTCTGTACCTGTGTTTTCTCAATGCGTGAGTCAGAAAGGTAGAAGGTCCCTCGGCTGCCAACATCAAACACAAGCGTTGCTCAAAGGGCAGCTTATCGTTGAAATCCTTCACCAAACAGCGCCGTATTCTTCTCAAAAAGACCGAAGAAGCGAACTGCCGGCGCGGGACTATCAGATGGTTCATCAATAATCAATCGAAGAAATGAAAGGAAACGGCGACAGGTTGTTTGTGCCGGGCATCAATAACAACCCTGCCTCCACAAATATTTTTTGTTAAAGATTAGACCGTAGATTCTTTTTTTTAATTCTATAGGATGTCTGATACTTGGGAATGAAAAGAACGCAACCTGTCATTTATTTTCCTTTAGTTGTAGGCTCGGTAAATAAAAGGTATAATAATCATTAGAGACTATTCTTCTGCCACCAAACAGAGATATAGGTCTTAAACAGTAAACAATTAGGTAGCTAAGCGACGGCGTTAATGATGGGCGATTTTCGTTTATGTCATGTGTCAGAAAGCTATAATTTCAGATCCTTTCAGACTGGATAAGTACTAAAAAATTATTTAACCTGAAGGCTTTTATTTTTTTAATCCTTCAGCCGCTTCTCAGCTTCTGCTGCCTTTTATTTCTGATGCTGCCATGATTTAAGTGAAGATTTAAAGCATACATTTTAATAAAACTTCTCTGCATATTTATGCTTTGTCTTGAGATAAATACTCATTTATGTATGGTCCAATAATAAGTAAACTTGTTTTCCATTTATAGGCGATCTATTCTTTGCTGTTCTATCCTGCTCCACGTTGATTTTCTGCAGTTTCATTCTTTCATGTTTTGGAAATTTCTTAACTTCACTTCAGGATCAAAACGAGCTTAATCTGCCAACCCACACTCTAGCTAAGCCTAAATGAAGTTACACTGATACTTTTTAAAGCTGTTCTTTCGATGACACTCAAGCAGCTACACTGACCATACAGGCCTAGTCTGCGTCCGACCAGTGTTTACTGTAATGCCTTTTATGTCTTTTTTTATTTGTGTTTTATCTCTCTTTTCTGACACTTACAGTATGAATTGTTAGTCATAGTCTATGCAGTTAAATAGGTCAGTTACAGATCTTTGTCATGTTGCATGATCTACAAATGGACCACAAGTTTCCTATGTAATTTTTGTCTCAGGGTCCCACTTTAGCACAAACCCTTAGAGGACTGGATCTTTGCAGCACGTTTTGGCTCATAGAGGCTACTGTTACAAATACAAGATTAGGCTGAAATAAATCTAGTTTTCTACAGTAAATATGATATGATGTCTAATATTTAAAATCCTTGTTCAGTCTACAGATATTTTCAAAGAAAGGTGATGCTCACAAAATTAGGAACTAAACTCAGATCCGTCTCTTTTCCATTCACGCAGTAGGTCTGTCACTTTAAACCAGAGAAAGACACGAGTTTAAGGCCACCGGGCAGCTCCTAGAAAAAGCTTTTTTGGGGGACTTATAAGTGAAATCCTACCAGCATCAGAAACTATCTTCTATTAGGTATTTTGCAGAGCAGGTTTTGTTCGGGAAAGAAGTGAGAACTTTGGGATTACATTAACATGTCTTTGGCGCGGTGTGTGGTCTTTGTGTGCAGCTTGTAGCTGTTGAGAATGACTTGTTGGAAGCGTGTGTGCTCTCATCGCTCCCTTTTGTAGAAACCCACAGTGCAACTTCTCAAGTCCTCCTGGCTTTATGGTGGGCCGTCTTCATGAACCCCAAGCAATTAGTCTCTAATCTCAAGGTAATCATATTGGAGTTAGTGACTAGCTGGTGAGTTTTGTGTGTCACTCAGGAACCCAGTGTACTACTGGTATGTAGTCAATACTCAGTTTAGAGTTTGAGAGAATTTTAAAATGTGTATGTTTTCAAATTGGCGCTTCATTTCTTTCATTAGACACTAAACAAGGAAGAGCAGATTTAAATAGTCATGTTGGCGTCGGGAGTGGGAAAAAAGCAAAACGTATCGTTTTTGGAAGTTACATTTGATGTATGCAGGACGAATTCAAAAGGGGGAAAGCAATCTTCGAACGTATTAACCAAACACCAAGTCGTGTTTTCAGCTATTATTTAAATATTTCCTTAGAATTTATACATTTGTGATTCATTTTCAGTCCACATTAACTATTTTACTGAAATATTCTGAAAGTGGAGTAGCCTAAATGTCGATAGTGATGTAAATGCATATCATGTGTCATAGAGATACAGTGTGCCTTGCAGGGTAATTTGTTCCAGGGACTTTCTGCAGCGTTTGCTCTAAACCTTCTTAGCTTTGAAACTTGTAAAACTTCCTTAAACTTGATTTCTTTTCATTGGAGAACATGGAAATATGAGTAATATACGCTTAGATTAAGTGTAAATAATAACAACAGACCTAAAAACAATGAAAACACGAGTCTGGTGATTTTGTTCTTTGGTGCGTGATTCCTGACGTAGATTCCAGCTGATAAATATGTGAGGAAGGCGTTTCCATTCGTAGCAGTGACACTGCATTGTTAAACGTTTGCATTACAATCAAACAAAATACCCGAATAATAATAATAATAATTTTTTAAAAAAAGTCAGTGAATTTCAGAGTGGCTTTTATAATTTTTCTATTATGTCAAGTAAGTGTTTTGGTGTGTTTAAGTGATGTTTTTTTTCTGATAGAGATGGAAGTGGATGGCATGGGTGCTGTCCACGGTGCTGAAAAGAATACGTCAACAGAAAATTAGCACAAAGTCTGGAGTTATTTAGTAAAAATACGCTTCTGAACGTCTTTTTTATAGAAGTTTATAATAACTTTCCGTAAATATTTGATAAAATGTATGTTCCTTTAAAACACAGCCACTCTCGTTCGTCTTTCTTAAGTTCCTAAACATTTCATAGCTGCAGGCCCAAGCATTCACGCGGATTACAAATAGGACAATTACACAGCAAATGCAATCACCCCCTTGGTAAATGTTATTGTGAGCTAGCAGCAAAAATCTTTAATTGTGCCACGTTTATCTGCTTCTTCGAGCCATTGTGCAAAGAGCGCAAACGAGGGTCATTTGTGAACTGAAATACTTTGCATGCAAAGCGGAACACAAGATGCTGTAATACTTGACCTTTCAGCATAATTGTTGAAGGCATGAAATGCAGTATTCAGAGCTCGCTAAGTGGAGTCTTTCTTTATTCCTCCCTCTGATGAACAAAGCGCATTTTATACATCTTCGGTGTTCATTTGGCTTTGTTTCTTTTGAAGAAAATTTCTCTGGGACTGGCTGCAATTTATTTTCATTTTAATAATACCTCTTGGGTGAAAAGCTACCCGAATTTTTCAATTCAATACTTAATGGACTTCACACTCAGCCTAAAAACCCAAGAAACTTCTAAATAGATGTTCTTATAATTTTGACATTAGTACCAAAAGTCAGTTATTGAGCCCCACTGTTGCAACTGTAAGGTATTGAAAAGTCTCTTGGTTCAAAATTTTCAAAGCTAAATAAATAATTTGAAAAATCTCGAATTTTCAGCATACATTTTATGTAGCACCTCCACAACCACAATTATTTAAAATGTTCTAACCATAACTGATTATGTATTTTTGACCTTTTCAAGATAATTAATGGTTAAAGGAAATAAAACCAAAAATTCCAAACCATAGAGAAGTGCAACTATATAAAGTAAAAGAAAAACAATAAGGAATAGATCAAGGAATATTAATTTAGTTAGAAGTCATTTGCAGAACAGTGACAAATTTTGAAATATGAAGAGATTTTTATATGCAGTATACTGATTTTTCTAAATATGAATAATCCTATCTTTCATTTGGATCTGACACCTGTTGTATTCTGACGATGTTGACTGTGCTAATTTATGATCATTCTAAACTAATATCAAAATAGCACAAAACACTTGAAATCACAAACAATTGTTTGGAAGAAACACATTCAGAATCCCAGTATAAGGCATGTGTGCTTTCTAAACCTTCAGCTGTCTCTTTCAAGTTTTGTAGTCTTAGCATAATTTGTTAATTAAGATAAGAGACTGTAAGGGGAGTGTCATCTGCATAGATGTTAAAGTCACAGTCAAACAGATGTCATGGCATATTCAATTTCAATAATGTGATGGTTTGTTTTTTTCCCAAATAAACAGAATGTGAGATTGTGGTTTAGTTAAAATATGACTTTAAATTAATACAGTCCTCTGCAAAGAAGTGTTGACTTCTACATGTACCTCCATCACCTGAGTTCAATCAGTAGGAGGACAAGATGTTAACAAAGGAGAGCCCTGTTTTGTTTTTAGAAATGTAAGCCAAGTTGCGGTTGCTTTAAATCCAAATATACACACAAAGATATTGATTTAACTAGACAAGGACTTCCTCAGTCAAGTGTGTTTTTTATATGATCCCAGTGGCTTCCACAAATCACATTTGATTAGATAAATTTACGAACATGTTGATTTGACATTATTGTTTTATATGAAGTTAATAAATATTAAAAAGAAAGATACACTATAAGACTGATTTTAAATAAACTTCTGGGCTCACATAGACAATTGGTAAAGTCAGTGACAAGCAGGGAAACTTTGATATTAAATCTATATGGCAGAGCTGATTTATATCAAGCAGTTTTTCAGTCACAGACAATTTTTCTATGCACAGACTGAGTTATGGTAAAGTAGAGAGCCAGTCCCATTTAAAAGAAAACTGATTTTAAATTCAACCTGCTTAGCTAAATAAAGGGAAAGCATGTTAACTCATTAGTCTCAATGGTTCAGCTTGTTAAATTTGGTGACGTTTCTTGAAAATATTAGAAATTAAATCTAACATTTTGTTTTGTTTTGTTTTGTTTTGTTTTGTTTTGTTTTACTTGTATCCATGTGCTGGTGTTTAGACTTGAACACATATAAGTAATTTATCAATGTCAAGTTACACTGAGGACTTACAACATACAAAAGGTCAAAACTGAAATTACCAACAAACACCTATGAATCAGTTGTTATAAAGTAGTCAAGTTAATTTTGGGCATGAGTTTAATGAAATTAGAAACAGAAATCTGTTTCAAAAATCCCTTTCTTCCCAGTCTGTCCCAGCTGTCACAGGGTTAGAGGTGGGGTACACCCAGGACAGGTCACCAGTATGTCAGTGGACAATTAACCTGCATGTCTTAGGACTGTGGGAGGAAGCTGGAGCACCAGGAGAGAAACCACACAGGCTTACGGAGAACATACAAATGCCACACAGAGGGGTGGCACTGTGGTGTGGGTGGTTGGAACTCTTGCCCCACAGCAAAAGTTTTGGTTCACATCCACTAGCAAGCCAGGGCTTTTCTGTGTGGTTTATTATAACAAAAACATGCATGTGCTGTTATAGTTACTCTCCAATGGCAGGCAGTGTGCACATCACACTAATATAATTGGGTCTTTTCCTCTGAAGTAATGAAATACTCCCCTGCCTGTATACAAGAAAGCTAATGTAAGCGTGTATACAGCCATGAGTTGTCTTATGATTGTCCACAGAAGAATCAATCTGGGTTAAGTTCAAGACACATTTAACAGTGCTTAATGTGAATATATTGAAATCAGAGTCAGCTTTGGGTAGTATAAGAGTAATAGTTATTAGGGGTTTTAGATTGTAGAAATTTGATGTATAACAAACATCTGGCACCAGTACCTAGTAAATCTTGTATTTAATTTAAAAAAAAGGACATTGCACCTTATCTTCACTGACTGTGTTGACCAGTGGTGTCATGAGTAGGGAGTGAGAATGTGTTGAACTTCCATTCAACTGCAACTGATGACACAGTTTGTAAACCCGGATCGTCCAGAACTCCCTAAATGTTATCCAAATTTAGGAAAGAATCATTCTGTTTTTTCAATTAAAAGTTGACCTGGCGTTGTAGTCTATTTTTTATTTTATGCTTTTTAATATGTGTACTCAAGACTCTCATGAGTGTCTCTGTAGTGTAGTGTATACACATTTGCCTTGCAAGCAAAGGACCACTGCTTTGAGTCCAGGTGAAGATAAAAACCCCTTCTGTAATGGAAGGGAAGCATCAGGAAGTAAATCTCTACCAAATCACCTGAGTGATTTACCCACTGTGATGACCCCTGGGCAGCCACCAGCCTGTGTTCATGAGTCTGTATGAGAGTATTTCACAAGAGGATCCAATAAACAGTGCATGTCTACTGTCCTTCATGGTTACCCGAGTGGGTGTAAACTTATTATCCCTTTCAAAAGATAACCTCATTCATTTTCTTATATTTACTCACCCCTAACACAAGCACTGTAAGCCAAACCTGGACATATTCTCCAAGACAAAGTTTTGTATGTACATATATACATTTTAACCACTGTCAAGTTTAGACCCTTTTTAGGGATGACCTAGCACCACTAAATTTCAAATTAGCATCCCAAAAAATTACAATAGTTATGGTAGTAATAATTCATTTCATTACTATCCTCTAACATTGTGTTCTAAAATAATTTTATCATTATTACACAATATCGTGTACAGTATCATATCCAGTTGCAAGGACTTCATTGTTGTAATGGACTTAATTATAGTTTTTCACACGACTCATATCATTCTAAATATGGCTTGAACAGGATGGTTTTGTCAGGGTTCTAACATGGAGAAGAGTGTGGGCCCAAAATGCAGGACTCCATGGACAGACAAGTTAATAAAAAGTGAGCTTTAATAAGTTGATTTAAAGTCCATAAAAATAAACAAAGTCTAGGGAATACAAAACTAGACATGAAACATGTAGAGACAAGTAGACATTGCACGACATGGCAAAGGAACACCTAAATGAAACAGAACAGATGACATGAGACTGAACAAAGGAGAGGCAGGGAATAAGTACACAAAATAACGAGGAAAGAGGGAACAGGGGCAGGAAGCAAAGTTAGATATGCTGCAGAGGTCATAACTGGTTACAAAAGTAAAACGGGAAGTGAGAAACATAACTGAGAATGCAGACATTAAACAGCTTGACAGAAGGACATAAACACAAGAGGATGACACATAGGAAACTAATAACAGACCAAACACAGTAAAAGACTAGAACTGAGACCCGAAGACTAGTTACATGAGCAACAAACAACACACAGACTGAACACAGCGAGGAAAACAAAAGCTAAAGTTAAGAAAGCAAACTCAAATAAACTCAGTGAGCAGTAAACTAACTCAAATGCAATATACAGAACTAGAGAGAGGGATAGAACAAAATGTAACTTGAACAGAGGCTTAAAATCCTAACTGAAGAATCACAATAAATAGAATATAAATACTTAAGAGATGATAAAAATATACAAAACTAGAATATAAAATCCAAGGACCACGACAGACTGCCGCTACACTGAAGCAACAGACTACAAATCTATTCTTCACTCAGGGGTAGCCTACCTGATGCCCTGTGTTAAGTCTGCACAATAATGGGAGGGTTTGTATGAACTCAAAAACTTTAATGTAAAATCTATTCCATTACCAGCTTGTTTCTTGCACATGTGTATGGACAGACAATCTGGTTTACCAATGTCTGTATTGAAAGACGTTACTATAATTGCCTGATGATTTGGTGGACTGCAGTTAAGAGACTGAAACTCTGTTGTGCATGTTTCTCCCCATATCTGCTTTGCTACATATTGATCTTTAGTATACTTTGGAAATTTCTGACCATTACTGAATCGTTGCCTCAGACTTCATCAACTGACTGAAAGGTCCACCCTTAAATATTATTTTCAAATCTGTAATAATTCATTCTGAATCTGTCTTAGACGCTACAATTGACAGTCCAACTAATTAAATTGCTTTTGAAAGGAACATTGTAATGTATACCTAATTGAAGAGGTGAAAAGCATTAAAAAGGTTATAAGTAGCATTTTTCATTATTCGTTTTATTAAAAGTAATCCATTAAGAATTACTGTTTTATTAATGTATTAATCACAAGCCATGTATGTATGTCATACTGATTAGGGGCTGAGCCCCCACAAAGGTCTGATCCTAGAATCCCCCTGATCTTAACTACTACTTCCCAACTCTCCATACTTTCCAAACTACCCTTCTCTCGTGTTTATCCAAAACCACAAATTTGTTTGTTTTGTGTACCGACTAGAAATGTGCCATACCCCGGACCTCTCCACATAAATTCTGCCAAACTCGCTGATCATTTAGCATTTTGACAGAAATGTTGAACAGAATGAGGCTGGATTAACGCTTCAGCCTCTACAAAGGACTGTGTGGAAGGTCCTCGTCAGGATAGAAATTCAAGTAAACGTGTGAGTTTGTGCACGCGCCCGCCCGCCCGCCCGTTCGCCCGCGCGCGCAGCGTGTGTGTGTGTGTGTGTATGTATGTGTGTATGTATGTGTGTGTGTATGTATGTATGTGTGTATG
>VUQH01003947.1:0-11262 GCA_015106775.1 Etroplus canarensis | reverse complement strand
GACAGGATACATTTTTGTTTATCATTTTCTGCTGTATTAGATACGCGCCTGAAATCAACATCCATACACTCTGATTATCACACTGTTTTAGACAGTTAATCCTGTCCACATCAATAATAGATGGCCAATTACAAACGGTTTCGTGTGAATTCACCTCTGTAACGGGGCAAGGCCCAGCCCAAGAAGATAAATGTGAACTGATTCCTGTGATCTGGGCTCATTCTGGCTGAGTTCCTGCTAGAGCTTTTGTCAAACTGAGTCCAGCGCTGCTATACTTTACCTGTGACCGCAATAAATATTTTTATATGAATGGAAGATTCCTCCGGTCTGTTCTTGGGCTTCCAATAAAAGAATCGGGGCTAACAAGGTAACCTGCGATGGACTAGTGTCCCATCCAGGAGGAATCTAACTCCTAAGTCACTTCACACTACAGAAACCGGGGATAAGCTCCAGCCAGATGAGCCTTGTAGGCTCGGATGTAAAAGCCCAGAGGACTTTACCTTTACCATAACATAAGTATACCTGGAGAGAACCTAGACTGACACAGGGAGAACAGGCAAACTCCACAAAGAAAGGTACCAGCCAGTGGATTTAAACCAAGGCCCCTCTTGTTGTGAGGTGACAGTGCTATCCACTGTAACACCATGCCACCCCTTCCATAGTAAATATTTGTAAATGAATAAAGATTACATTTTTGCATAAATAATGGCACCATAATAAAAAGTGTCAAAATATATGTTTTATGATATTTATTGGCAACCTGTTCAAGGTATACCCTGCCTTTCACCCTATACAGATAGGTTCCAGTCATCATAGTTGTTTTTTAAACTATTCTTCTGGGATTGGCCTGGACCCCTTAGTTTCAGTGAAGGGAAAACTTAACACTTCAACTTACCAAGATATTTTGGATAATTCAATCAGTCCAACTTTGTGGGAACAGTTTGGGGAAAGCACAACCAGCATGACTGTGCCCCAGTGTACTAATCAAAGTCCATAACGGCATGGTTGGATTAGTTTTGGTATAAAAGAACCAGACTGGCCTGCACAAAGCCCTGACCTCAACCTCATCCAGTATATTTGGGATGAACTAGAACAGAGATTGCGAGCCAGGCCCCCTAGCCCAACATCAGTATAAGATCTCACAAATGGTGTTCTGGATGAATGGGCAAAAATTCCTTCAGACACACTTCGAAATCTCGTAGAAATCCTTCACAGAAGCTTGGAAGCTGTCATAGCTGCAAAGGGGGGACCGACTCCATGTTAATGTATATGGCTTTAGGACGGAATGTCATTAAAGATCCTGTAGGTGTAATGAGTAGATGGCCCAGTATTTTTGTTTACATATTGTATTTTTAATATTGTCTATCTATTTTATGATCAGTGTGTTATGAAACTGAATGTTCCACATTTTTTGGATGAACAACTGGACACCCCTACAGAATCTCCAAGTGTCTTTGGAAACTGTTTAGAAAACCAGATTTCTGGAGTTGCTTCCTTTTTGTGTTTACTTGTTTGATAAATAAGATGCTGTGCCATCATGCTGTGGTTAACTAATACATCAGCAATAACAAAATGTAAACTCCCTTAAGACCTTGGCTCCAGTGGAAATGTCACTTTGCTGCCAACATTTCCAGAAATGTAATAAATCATAACTGGACACATGCAGTGAAAAATGAAGTGCTGAAAATTCAGGGTTAAACATTTCAAATCATTTTATTTCAACTCTCACAGAGTCATTTTAACACCTCCAGGCTAAAATGTTGTTCACTGTTTGAGTTTTTTGACAGTATATCACATCAGTGCTGGTTCAACTCCTCAGAGATGTAATAACGCTCTACCCACACATTTCAGTTCTTTTGTGGGGGTGAAGGGTCTGTTCACTGACTATATGACAGGACTAGAAATATTCTTACGTGTGGCTGACTCACATCAAGGACATTTCCTGTAACCCTAAACCCACCACTTTGGGGAAGTATCCAGCTTAACCGGGGAAAGCCCACTAACAGTCTGCAGAGACCTGAGACCAGAAAGTTTTACTAAATAGTTTTCCAAGTTAAAGAATGAACTCAGAGTATTTTTTAGAATCGTTCTCTTTTTTAAAATGCTAGTTTTACACTGGAGAATGTGTTTAGTCAATGTTGGACTTTTTGTTGTGGAGTCAACTGGGTGGAAGCTCCAGAAGATGGAGTTGCAGAGAGTTGGTTGAAGGTAGTCCACAGAGAGCGGGGCCTGAGAGGAAACCCAGGTGTTCAAGTACTCTTCATTCTGGGTGTTAAACTTCCTGTTTCACTGCTTTTCTGACAGCAAGGGCTAAGTATGGGGCTATCAGTTGATGATGTACCTGCCTGCAGAGAGCACAGTATCCTGACAGTTAGTGGTTAAACTGCTCTTATACTGTACATATTTACTCTGAAGGAAAAACCCAAGAGAGATTTTGGCAGCATGGAAGCTAATAGCCGCATTTTTATTAAAGGCATATTTTGACATAAATATGATTAAAAAAAATCCTTATTTTGTTACTGCAGTGAATCAGATGAGGAAGAAAACTATTAATATTCTCATGTCTGTTGCTACTTAATAAGTTTAGTCTAGCATAACATGTAAAGTGGGGGAGTAATCTGGCTCTGTCTAAAGGGACCACAGTACTGCTAATCTTAAAATGCCCGACACCACTGGATGAGAGCATAGAGAGGACCAGTGGTGGAATGCAACTTATTAAATTTACTCAAGTAATTTACTGGAGTATATTTTTATTATACTTATAATTTACTTTATATTTCCATTCTGCTATATTTTGGATGTAAATATTGAACTTTTTATTCCATACATGTTTTAGCTTCATTTAATTTTGCAGATCTTGAAACATGAATCTGTTCTTTTGTTAGGCTGTTATAGCTGCAACCCGTTCTATTTTAAGCCCCTCCAAATAGAGGAGCACATGCTTCAGTGGTTTGGTTAATTTTGTTTTCATGAGAATTCATAAGAATCTATACTGCTCACCTGATCTAATTTGAAAAGGTCTGTAATAGGCCAGAGGCTTCCATCACAAGCTAAATGATACAAAGAGAGGTGTCCTACATAGTACAGTGGGTTACGCGATTGCCTCATGCACCAAAGGTCCCTAGTTCACAACAAAGAATGGATATAAACCCAGTCTTGGGGGTCACAAGCCCAGATAAATGGGAGGGTTGCATCTTGTGCAAAAGTCTGTGCCAAATCACAAGTAGGCTCATCTACTGTGGTAAGTCCTTGAAGGAAAAAAGAAAGAAGATGAAAGTACCTTTTAAGATGTAGAAATCTGGTTTTCTCTCAGACCACTCAAATTACAATTTGCTAAAAGATTATTATGGATTTTTTTGTCCAGTGATGCCAAAAACCAAGTGAAAACTTCCAGTGCTGAAAATTGAAGCCAGCACAGAGATGCCACAAACTGCAGTTCCTCAAATGGTCACTTGAGGTCAATACCCAAAAGTGAGTCAGTACCCATGAACCGATAGTAAAATGGTGAACTTTGCAGCAGACATACATATTTACAGTCTGCTCCAAAAATGTTTAACTCTCTATAGCTATTTCCCCCTTCATAACAACTGTATATTAAGTAATTTTTATATAACGCACCCATTTAAATTATATTAAGGCTTAAAGGTATGCATAATTAAATGCCTAGAACCCAGCCAGTATGCCTCCACTTTAAATCTGAGCCTGTGTCTGACCTTTGCCATTGGTCTTTACCTGCTTCCATACCTACTATAGTGAGTAGCCACAGAAATTTTAAGAAAGGTCTTACAACTAAATCACCTCCTACAGAAATTATATTTATAATGAAGCTGCATTTTACCTTGAGATTTGTTTTACCTATCATAGCATAGTGGTTTGCGCATTATTATTATTATTATTATTATTATTATTATTATTAGTAGTAGTAGTAGTAGTAGTAGTAGTAGAATTAAAGTGGCACTGATCCAAGTGATGTTTATATTCCAACATTTAGTTGTACACAAAGACAAGCTAATTTATTAGGTACACCTGTTCAGCCTAACATTAATACAAATACCTTAGTAAGCAGTTTGTGTCCCCGGTAGTGGTTTGTGCATTCGCCTTACAAGCGAAAGGTCCCTGGTTTGATTCCAGATGGGAACACAAGCCCCTCTCACTATGGAGGTTTGTGTCAGGAAGGGCATCCGACGTGAAACCTCTGCCAAATTACCAATGTGGCGACCCTTTGGGGAGAACACAGGGGAGCAGCTGAAGGTACATTTAGTTGTACTCAAAGGCAATCTAAGGAGTCAGCTGTTCAGTCAGCTAACCAAAATTAGCTTCTGTTTAAATTACAGTAAGTTATGCATGTATCTTCCTAACCAAGTTAGCTCACCATCACTAGTGTTTAGACATAACCCCTCAGTGCTATATCTTCTCATTCAAATATCAAGATGGCAATGGGCAGCAACTAAGACAGCAGTGGTGAAAAAGCCAAACTCAAGGCTTCAGAACAAACCAATAGATGAAGTCGCATACTGATAGCTGTGGCTATCTTTAATAACCTATATAATCTGAGACAAAACCATGTTGCCTACTTAAACTTTAAATTAAAATTCCCAAGAAAGGTATTGATTTTACTACCTTTATGACATTTACTCTGGCACCAACCAAAAAGAGCGCTCAGAAAAAAATCACTACTGTTTTGAGCGGTGCTTTTAGAGGTTGTAATGAACTCTGCAGCCTCCAGAGATCATTGGCAGGACTTTAGACATTTAATCTCATTTATAGTAAATATGCTCTTTGGTGTTTTGGCTCATCTTCAGGCCATTTGCATTATGCATGCAATGAAACAGGTGATTTGTTGCATAGTGGTCTGCCTTGTTGCAGTCTGTCATATATAGCTAGCAGTACACATCTGTCATTTTTAACGGTGCAGTCAGAGGCTGTAATGATGAACACAACAGGGCTGTGCAAATGCTGACAGAGTGGAATGTGTGTGGGTGTGTGTGTGTAACTGTGAGTGAGAAAGTGAAAAGTTGAGTGTCCTTATAGCACTAAACATCTTTGAGACACAACTTGCTATATATATGAACATTAACCATACAGTCTGTCACATGCTGTGACAGTGTCATTTCAGGTAAGAATCACTTACACAGATACAGTATGCAAACTATTTTTGGAGCTTTGCTTTAACACAGAATCTGATGTAGAGAGTTTAGAGACTGAATATAACAGCATGATGAGATTAGGGATTTAAGTATACGTGAAGTTATTAGAGAACAGGCTAAACTCTGCTGGTTCAGGGCAGGTTATCATTGTCTTACAGGTATTAGATGTAGGATACATGATCTTCACCATCATGTCTTTACTATGATAACCACACTTATTCTATGAATCTGCTTTTAATGGACACAGTGACGTTTTTAGATAAGCAAAGGCATTAGTAGTGACAGTGATTTGATATTCTCTTTCATCCTGTACAACAAGAGGAAAGTTTAAAGCTCATATGCTGTTTGATGTGTTCATGTGTATAAAAATATTCTGGGTGATGGGTTATGGATGGTAATATGCTTCACAAAACAATTTCCTTTTTTAACACTCACAGCTGAAACACTGAAAGACACTTCCTTGTTTTTTTAGATCTGCATTGTATTTTCTAGATATGTTTTGTTTCATGTAATCACTTATGGCAAGCTACACAAACATCTTCTTAGAACTTTGTTGCTGGTACTATAATGCTGTCACTGCTGTTCTTTCTTCTCTGACCTGTCTGCATTATTTACCTTTTGTTATTTTTAATTGAGCATGAGTGAAGAAGAGATTTTCTTCTCTGGGAAATATGAGAGTTATCTAACCTAATCTAAACTTGCTTGTTCAGTGTCACTCCTCACATAACCTAATATTTGCCTCTGAAGCCTACTGCCATGCAGCCCAGCAACGGAACAGAAAAAGGCCCATTTGAATAGATAAGCTGTTGATCATGTGGTGGAATAATTAGAGGAAAAATCCTCCAGATACAAGCCAAAGAGCCAAATAGTAACTCGGTGCATTTGGGCATGTAGACATGGTCAAGTCAACCTATTGTTATTCAAACCGAGTGTCGGAATTGGGAAGAAAGGGGATTTAAGTGGATCCAGACAGACTGGTCTTAATAATTCAGAAACAGCTGATATACTGGGATTTTAGCACACAACAATCTCTAGGTTTTACAGAGAATGGTCAGAAAAAGAGAAAATATCCAACGAGTGGCAGCTGTCTATGTGAAAACACCAGAGCAGAACAGCCACACTGCTTTGAGCTGACAGGAAGGCAACAGTAACTCATGTAACCACTGAATACAACCACGGTATGCAGAAGAGCATCTATCAAACCACTATATATTGAATCTTGAAGCAGATGGACTACAGCAGCAGAAAACCACACCAGGTCTCACTCCTGTCAGCTAGGAACAGAAAACTGAGGCTACAGTTTGCATGAGTGGACCAAAATTGGTAAATACCTCATGTGTCAATATACACCGATCAGGCAATACATTATGACCACCTGCCTAATATTGTGTTGGTCCCCCTTTTGCTGCCAAAACTGCCCTGACCTGTTGAGGCATGAATTCCACTGCTTTACCACTGTTCCTTCCTTGGACCACCTTTAATAGATACTGACCACTGAAGACTGGCAACACCCCATAAGAGCTACAGTTTTGGAGATGCTCTAACCTAGTCATCTAGCCATCACATTTTGGCCTTTGTCAAACTCAAATCCTTACACTTGCCAATTTTTCCTGCTTCTAACACATCAACTTTGAGGACAAACTGTTCACTTGCTGCCTAATACTATATATCCCACCAACTTGCAGGTACCACGATTAAGAGATATTCAGTGTTAATCGCTTCACCTGTCAGTGGTCATAATTTTTTGCCTGATTGGTGCATATTCCTGTCCTTTCTTCAGTTTTTGTCTTGATGGCTGTTCGCCAATCGAGATCTCAGCCCAACAGAACATCTTTGGGATGTGGTGGAATCGGAAAAAATCACATCATGGATGTGCAGCTGACAAATCTGCAGCAACTGTATAAGTTGTTATCATGTAAATATGGATCTTAATCTCTGAATGATTCCAGCACCTTGTTGAAGCTATGACAGGATTAAAGCAAGTCTGAAGGCAGACAGGGGTACAACCAAGTTCTAGCAAGGTGTGTCTAATGAAGTGGTTGGTGAGCATATGTTGCTGTGCAATTCCTGGATTTGAATATAGCCTAAAGCTTAGTTACTGCAGGTTTGCTTTCTTCTTCAAGCATGTTGTGTTAAAAGTATTGCAGTTTAAATATAGCTAAGAGTGTAAAGATTATGTTGATGGTATTCAGTACACTCACAAGTATAGCAAAAAAACAAAAAAAAATAAAGATTAGACTAGAAATAGTGGAAAATGAAGTATGAGTAGTGAGAATGTTTTTCCATTGAAAACAGAGTAGGAGCAGGAGGAGGAGAATAAAGAAGAAGGAGGAGAGCATGGTGATTTAGTGCTGTGTCAGCAGCAAGGCGTCGCCTAGCTCTCCAGAGACGAAGACACTGTGAAGCTTTATGAGTCTTTATGGTGAAATTACGATGTTTCACAAAGAGATTATCATCATGAGCGAATCTTTAAAGGTGATGAAAGTCTCCAGTCCCATCCTCCTTGTGCTTTAATCTGCTTGTCTGTCTCTCTGTCTCAGTGCCTGTCTGTCAAATCACAGTGCTTTACAATGTTCGCTTGTTCTCTGAATACGGAGGATGACCTTGAATCTTTTCTCTTGCCTTACTCATTTATTTGTTCACTCAAAGAAATACGGTCTCCTTTCTCACTGTTTCTGTCAGAATTTTGAGGTTTTTAGATTCACGTGTTTCTGTATGCATGTGTGTGCTGAGAGAGACCATAATTTGCACTTTCAAAAAGGATAGCACACCCACTAAAGTGGGCTAAAGTGGTGTGAATTTACAAGAAGCTGTGAACCATGCTGGTGCAGCATGTCTTTATGTTTCACCTTCTCCCTCTCACTCTTTTCTCCTCTCCTGTAACCTTTCTGGTGAGAAAATGCCATGTCAATAAAAGC
Organism: Etroplus canarensis; assembly: GCA_015106775.1. NCBI lineage: Eukaryota > Metazoa > Chordata > Actinopteri > Cichliformes > Cichlidae > Etroplus > Etroplus canarensis. Next base: position 3,197 of record VUQH01003947.1, on the reverse strand, counting down.
TTTTTAACATGAGGAAAAATCAATGGGCTCCAATTGCACCTTTTTTCAAGCATGCCTCTCCAACAAATGACTGATTCTGCTGCAGCAAACAGCATGGTTGATGAATAAGAGTCAGGTAAAAGAGAAAAATTCAAAGCTGGTTTTCAGTGAGTGTGGTGTGCATTGAAACTGAAAAATCCACAGGCTTTTTGCACCTGTTTATGTTGATATGTGTTAACATGAACACTCTGAAATGCTTTATTGGTCACATTTCATACCATCAACTTTTACTGTTCTGAACAGATACGCAGGATTGCAGGCAGGGTTACAATAAAATGCACAGTTAAATGTATCATAAAAAACAATCTAAACACAGTTAAAGATATTAACATAAAAGCTCAATAAAATACGTCATATATCCACATCATTTAATGAGAGCAGACAGGGGATCTCACATTGAAATGATCTGCAAAAGTCTATTGCCTCTCAGGAGTGATGTTTCTTATATTTTCACTTCGTACCAGAGATAAAACAGAGACACTGGCATTTTATTCACTGGAGAATCTAATCAGTCCACTGCTGTATTTGATGTATTAATGTTTATTCACAGGGATTCATTTTTTTTAGACTCCAAGCAATCAAAGTTTAAATTAGCAAATAGGAATTTTATTTTTTGTGCAGAATTTCATGATCAAGAGTCAGATTTCCTGAGTTAAGGTTGCAAAATTACATGACTTGGCCTATTCTTATATCAGTCACATCACCATTTTTCTATTATTTCTCATGAATGTAACCAGACATTGTTAAGTTGCATTGTGGCATGGAAGGGAAGTTAGCTTTTGTTGTGTTGTTTTTTTGCTGCCATTTCTCTAATATCAGCATTAAAGGCCTCCAAATAATCCATCTATCCATTTACTGCTGCCTATCCAAGGTTGGGTTGCTGGAGAGCTGTCACAGAGCAAGAGGCAGGGTACAACCTGGACAGGTCACCTGTCTATCATAGGGCTACCACAGAGAGAGTCAGACACTCACAGAGGTGGCAAAAGTATACACAATCTTAACTTGGGTAGAAGTACAGATACTCGTGGTAAAAAAGATTGTTAGAAATCAAAGTACTGATTCAGCTTCTCTACTTAAAGCTCTGAGATGTGGTGAAAGAATAAAAACAGAAACTCTTTGAAGGACATTTCTGCAGCTATTTTTGTGCAAAGCTAATTGAACCTCAAGTCATATTAATATGATATTAAAATAATATTAAAACAAGGAAACTTAAACTTAATTTCTTAATTTCAGCTTCTATCAGTTATTCTAATGAATGTACTCAGCATGAACAATGTATGTAGAACACAAGCAAAGAAAAAAAAAGCAGATTTTAAAAAGTAGCTGTATTTGTTGTTGCCTTTTGTATATTATATAAATGACTTAGGATTTAGCCTAAAGAGCATGATTTTGGACTGTGGGAAGAAGCTGGAGCATCTAGAGGGAACTCATACATGCACAGGGAGACCATGTAAACACCACACAGAAAGGGCTCAGCCAGCAGATTCAAACCCAGGACATTCTTTCTGTGAGGTAACAGTCCTAACCACTGCACCACTGTGCTGCCTGCCTCCAGAAAAGATAAAGAAAATAATGTCCAAATCATGCTAACTGGCTACAGGCTGTTTTACTCATTTCTGGTGACAACCATCAAATGTGCACACCACACTTATTTAAGTCACTAAATACAGTTGAGAGGTGTGTAGTAATTCAGTGGTCTAGAACTAGGATAATGCCATGACAGTTTACCCAGATGCATTAGTGGATGAGATTAAGAGAAATAAATGAACCTTTAAACTAAGATTTCTTTTCAAAGTATAAGCGTACACTAATTCAGTTCAACTTGTTTATTTCACTTATAGTTTAACCTAGTATAATCATTCATTAACTGCCCTTCCTGTCAAAAAATACCATGTTGTGTCTGATTTGAATTTTGTATTAAAAGTATAAAAACAATATATAGTACAGTGTGACTTGGTGATCTTTTTACAGAGAAATTTATAGATCTGCATGCATGTACTATTTTGCAGTGATGACCCTCCTACAAACAGAAATCTCCAAATATATACTGACTGAAGAACTCTTTAAAAGATGAACAAACATCTTTTTCTCTCCTTCTGACTGTTGACTGACTATTACAATACAGCTTGGATAATAAGAACTAAATGAATCTTGCAAGGATTTTTAACATCAGATACACACATATGAGCAGTACATCATGTATAACAGTACATTTATGTCATTTTAAAATATTCCTGAAAACAAAGTATATTAGATAATTATCTGAGTCACTGGCACCTCAAATCCTTTGCATCATTGCAAAAACGCAAAAAGTATTTGATGCAGGATTTTAACATTCGGCACAGTAACACACGTTCATGATATCTTGAACTGATTAGATTTTCAGACATTTTGAAAATACAGGTTGTTTTTTTTTTTTTTTTTTTGCATTTTTAGCCTATCTCTATGACTATTTGATCTGCATGAAATAATTGTAGGATCATAGATGTTCAAGGTGACACCATTTCGTGTCTGCCACTATTGCCATCTGCTGTTGCCATGACTGAGGTCATTTCATGAATATTATAGAATAAACTTTGCTGCTGCATATGTCAGTTCTTAATCATCCAATTTGCATTAAAAAAAATTGCCCCATGGCATCTAGCCTTAAATTGTGTCAAGTGGAGACAGGTCAGGTTGCACTCATGAAGAAATTGGGGCATTTTTTGGGGATATATTGCTAGTGGCCGCATGACGACCACAACGAGCTGTTTAATTGCTGAGTTTAAGGAAAAGGACCAGAGACAATATTGGCTGGCAGAGTTCACATTTCTGTAACATTATTCTTGTGCTTTAGATGAGTTTTCTCAGGAATTAGTGAAAACAGGTTAATTCTCTCTTGTTAACCGTAATCGCTTTTAGCATGAATAATTATAATTATCTTCTTCTTCTTTCGGCTGCTCCCGTTAGGGGTCGCCACAGCGGATCATCTGCCTCCATCTCACCCTATCCCTTGCATCCTCTTCCCTCACACCCACCCTCTGCATGTCCTCCTTCACTACATCCATCAATCTTCTCTGTGGTCTTCCTCTTCTCCTCCTGCCTGGCAGCTCCATCCTCAACATCCTTTGTCCAATATATCCACTATCCCTCCTCTGAACATGTCCAAACCATCTCAG
>VUQH01003946.1:37658-49099 GCA_015106775.1 Etroplus canarensis | reverse complement strand
ACTCGGCCATCCCTGGCTGAAGAAACATAATCCAAACATTAATTGGACAGAAAATAAGCTCACCGGGTGGGGCCTACACTGCCACCAGAACTGTCTGCTCTCTGCCTCTCCATCTTCCCATCCGCAGGCTTCCGAGCACTAACCAGAACCGCCGGACCTCTCCTCTGTCCCGCCTGTCTACCAAGATCTGGAGGCGGCGTTTCATAAGGATCTCGCTCTGTCTCTGCCACCACACCGACCTTACGGTTGCGCCATAGACCTCCTCCTGGGTCGCAGCAGTCCATCGTGGAGGTGGACGCCTCCGACACTGGTGTGGGAGCTGTCCTCTCTCAGAAGGTAGACAATAAGTTACATCCATGTGCCTTTTTCTCTCGCCGTCTATCTTCTGCAGAGCAGAACTACTCCATCGGTGACAGGGAACTCTTGGCCATCAAACTAGTGCTGGAGGAATGGAGACACTGGCTGGAGGGCGCAGAGCATCCCTTCCTCATCTGGACTGACCACAAAAAATTGTCGTACCTCCGTACGGCCAAGAGACTGAACTCTCGACAAGCCAGGTGGGCTCTGTTTTTCACTCGGTTCAACTTTTCTATAACCTACCGGCCTAGTACCCGTAACATAAAGCAGGATGCACTCTCCCACCAGTTCTCTCCCTCTAACTCTCCTGACAGTGAGCCCATCCTGCCGCCCTCCTGTATCATTGGAGTTCTTACCTGGGAGATTGAGGTGCTTGTGCGGCGCGCCCAACAGGATGAGCCGGACCCCAGCAACGGACCACCCAATCGCCTCTACGTCCCGTCGGCGGTCAGGGGGAAGGTCATTCACTGGGGACACATGGCCAAGTTCACTTGTCACCCAGGCAGCTCCCGCACCGCATCTTTCCTCCAACGCCTCTTCTGGTGGCCCTCTCTGCTCCAAGATGTGCGAGAATACGTCGCCACCTGTCCTGTCTATGCCAGGAGCAAAACGCCTTCCTCTCCCTCTGTTGGGGAGCTCCGGCCCCTCCCCACACCTGGACAACCATGGTCGCACATCTCCTCGGATTTCATCACCGGCCTGCCTCCCTCTTCAGGTAAAACAACCATACTCACCATTGTTGACCATTTCTCCAAGGCGGCCACTTCGTGGCGCTTCCCAAGCTTCCCACCACCTTGAAGACCGCCCAGCTGCTCACCGAGCATGTCTTCCGGCTCCACAGCATTCCTCAGGACATCGTCTCGGACCGTGGCCCGCAGTTCATCACCTGGGTTTGGAAGACGTTCTGCTCATCCCTCGGAGCCCAGGTTAGTCTCTCCTCAGGGTTTCATCCCCAGACTAACAGGCAGACGGAGCAACTAAATCAGGAGTTGGAGGCAGAGCTGCGGTGTGTGGTGGCAGAGAACCAAGATACCTGGAGCTCTCATCTTGCTTGGGCAGAGTATGCCCACAACGCGCTCACGTCCTCAGCCACCGGTCTCTCCCCATTCGAGGTAACCCTAGGCTTCCAACCACCTCCTTTCTCCGCTCAGGAGTGCGACATCACCGTTCCTTCTGTCCAGCTACACATTCGTCGCTGCCAGTGGCTTTGGAGGACCGCCCGGGCAACCTTACTCCGGACCATGGAACAAAATAAACGTCAGGCTGATCGTCATAGGCTCTCTGCTCCTGACTACAAACCAGGTCAGAAAGTCTTTTTGTCCACTCATCATATCCAGCTTTGCACAGAATCCAAGAAACTGTCACCTAGTTATACTGGTCCATTCTCCATTCAAACTGTCATTAATCCCGTCACTGTACAGTTGCTGTTGCCTAAGAGCATGAAGATTCATAATGTGTTTCATGTCTCACAGATCAAGCCTGTCCATTCCAGCCTGTTGTGCTACCTGCTGATTCTGTCCTGCCTCCTTCCAGCATGCAGCATTATTAATAAACACTGTGAACTTTTTATCTGCGTCCTGCGTTTGAGTTCTGCTCATCACAAAACATGACACAGTTAAAATGCTAGATGTTTAAATTCATGACAGTGTGATTAGAAAAAGACAACTGTGTGTTTTGTTGGGAAGGGATGCCAAGAGAAAGTCTCTTCTCTCTAAAAAGAACATGACAGCGCAGCTCAGGTTTGCAAAGATACATACTGTATAAGCAAATCACAATGTCTGGAACAACGTCCTTTGGACAGAAGAGACCAAAGTGGAGATGTTTGCCCATAATGCACAGCACCATGTTTTTTGAAAACCAAACGCAGCATATGAGTGTATCAACGCCTCATGCCAACTGTCAAGCACGGTGGTGGAGAGCTGGGCACCTTGCAGCAAGGTTATTATAGTTAACTAAAATTAAACTTAAACCTGCATGAAAAAAATGATTTTAGTTAACTGAAATAAAAATATACAGGAAATGTCCTTATTTTTAGTCTTTGGTCAGACAGCCTGTCTGATGAGGCTGTTTACTGAGACTCAGGATATCTGCATGATTATGACTTATCTGCCTTCACAACATGTTGTGTTTGTGTTGTAATTTGTGATATAAACATCTTAAATCCTTCCATGGCAAATACCATCCATATTATAATATTTAAGAAATCTAAAACTAAACTAAAACAAAAAATTTTCAAACTATAAAAGCTCAACTAAAATGAGCAAACTCACTCTGGAATGTAAATGTACCTTTCGGCTGCTCCTTTGTGTTCTCTACCAGTGGGTTGCCACAGCGGATTAATCTGCATTGGTAATTTGGCAGAGGTTTTATGCCAGATGCCCTTCCTGACACAACCCTCTATGGTGAGAGAGGCTTGTGTCCCCACCTGGAATCAAACCAGGGACCCTTTGCCTCAAAGGCAAATGCGCAAACCACTACGCTACCAGGGACATGAGCAAACCCACTCTGGAAACTAAAACTAAACTGAATTCAGAACAAAAACTCAAAACTAAATAAAAATAAAAACAAAATAAAAAAATATAATAACTGCCTTGCAGTCACTGAGTCGACCATAAACTCCTCTGCATACCAAAGTATTCTAGAGTTAAATGTGAGAGCCCAAATTAGGTCACGCAACAGAACAATGATCCCAAGAACACCAGCAAGTCTACAGCAGAATGATGGAAAGAGAAAAGAATCGAGGTTTTGCAATGGCCCCATCAAGTCCAGACCTCAGCCCAGCTGAAATGCCGTGGTGGGACCATGAGAATGAATACCCGCAAACCTCAATGAACTTATGCTACCTCGTAAACAAGAGTGAGCCAAGCTTTGTAAACTATTGAATCATGGGGTGTACTTAGTTCTTCACACACAAACCTCTCCATTTTGGATTCATTTTTTAATCTAAATAATGAGACAGTGTGATATATATCACGTGCTATTTTTCATCTGAACTTGTATTTACCTCGTTTTAAGATCTACTAAGGACCTGATTGATTTTTGGTTATGGTTTCTGATTATTATTTATTATATCCTGATATATGAAACCTTTCAGCTGTAAGAGGTGTACTTCCTTTTTGACTTTCACACACATACCAGAACAAGATATGTATGTCCATCTGCTTTTATTTTAATCCATTATCATTATCATCTTCTCATTCTAAGATGATCGCCAAAATCCTGACGGCCCGGTCCAAGTCTGGACCTCAACCTGAATGGAGTGCTGTGGTGGGACCTTAAGGGAGCTGCGCGTGAACACATGCCCGCAAATGTCAATGAACTGAAGCAAAGTTGTAAAGAAGAGTGGGCCAAAATTCCTCCACAGTGATATGAGAGACTGATAAAGTCATACAGAAAATAAATACTTCAGGTTCTACAAGCTAGTGAATCATGAGGTGCACTCAGTTTTTCACACGACTGCATAGAGCTCTGTGAGAACTTCCTTTTTCATATGACTGCATGTGTCCCTCCACTGCTGAAAACAGCCCCCAACACTTTCACGGTTAACACTTTTTTCAGTAACTTTTCTAGTGGCCACCTGTTTAAAATAGGTCTGGAACTAGTAAACAAATAAATGTTCAGTAGGAACCAAGCCACAAACAGGCCACAGTTTACTCGGACAGTGGACACAGGCTTATTTGTGTCTTTTAATTGGTTTCACTGACCACTAGATGATGTGTAATAACCAGAGCTCTATGCTTTGAAGAGCAGCAGAATGAAACTCATGGTCAGGTGAAAAAAAACAATGCCTACAACTGATCGTGTCTTCAGCTTCTACAACCCACAGCATTTTGTGATTTATTTTTGTAAAATGAAAAGCCGAGCTTATTATCATAATCCAATACTCTGACATTTTATAGACTAAACAACGAGCAGTCAAAATATTCAATAAAGAAAATATGTCTTTGTTTGCAGCCCTTCAGTATAAACAGAGCATTGTGCAGTGTAACTGTAACTGCTTGTGATTAAGCTCCTTGTAAATGAAGACAGTCATACCCCAAAGGCTAAGTTATTGAAGACCTTGAAGATGCATTTGATTCAAATATTAAGCTCTTATGTTAAATGCATCATCTTAAAAGACATGAATTTCAAACAAATGTGTCACTTTTACAAGGTGAAATGTAGGATTTCGAACGGATTTCATTTTTCCCAATAATAGACTAATCACGCAACAATGATTTCCTCTTTGCTCTCCTTTCTCTCTTCTCTTTCCCCTCACCACCAACTGATGAAGGCAGATGGCTGCCCCTCCCTGAGCCTGGTTCTTATGGAGGTCTCTTCCTGTTAAAAGAAAGTTCTTCCTTCCCACAGTCACCAAATGTTTGCTCATGTAGGAATATCTGATTGGTGAGGTCTTTACCTTACAGTGTAAAGTGGCTTGAGGCAACTTTTGTTGCAAATTGGCATTATATAAATAAAACTGAATTGAACTGAATACCAGTTAATAACAAATTCATTCGTAAGTTAATTTTTCTAACGTCTAAGCTTTTAACAGGCACTGCAGTTTTTAGTAGTCATCTCTCAAACTGGAGTAAACGATAACTTTCCTGGAACTAACCAGCTGCAGACTAATATATATATGTTGGTGCTCTAGATGGTACAGACTAAAGAAACAGCTGTAGTGCAAATGTTGATAATGATGGATAATCACACCTGGTAAAACAGTATGCCGCTCCCATCTGTTTCACACTAAATTAAAGGTCTGCAGTATGATGGGGATAAGATGTGCAGTCAAGTCCACAAATTTTGGGACAATGATACATTTTTGTAATTTTGTCTCTGAATACCACCACAGTGGATTTTACAGTTAAAATGTGACCAACTGTTTAGGGATTACAGCCATTTTTATACATACTCCCCATTTGTGAGAGGATCAAAAGTAATGGGACAGTTGACTGACAAGCAGTTTTAAATATGATTATTTTTAATACTTATATAAAAATCTTTTGCAGTCAGTGACCGCCTGAAGTCTAGAACCCATGGACATGGATGTGGAACCCATAGACGTGTTTCCCCCCTTGAGGTGCACTGCCAGGCCTTCAGGTGCCGTTTTCTTGTGGTTCTCTCTCTGCCTTCAGTTTTGTCCTCCGTAACTGAAAAGCTGCTCTCTTGGGTTGAAATAAGGTGACTGACTTGGTCATTGAAGAATATCCCGTTTCTTTAACTTGACAAACTCTTGGGTTGCTTTTGCAGTGTGCGTTGGCTCATTATCCATTTTCACTATAAAACACATTCAGTTTTTCGGCATTTGGCTGAATCTGAACAGATTATAGCCCTGTACACTTCAGAATTCATCCTGCTACTTCCAACAGCACTCACATCATTGATAAACACCAATGACCTTGTTCCACCAGTAGCCATGCATGCCCATGACATGACCATGTCGTTGCCGCCACCATTTTTGACAGATGCTTCAGATCATGAGCCGTGCCGTTCCCTCTACACACGGTTTTTCTCTTCCCATTTTTCTCATTCATGTTAAACTTGGATTCATCTGTTCAGTAATTTTTTTCCAGAACTGGGCACGCTCTTTAAGATGTTTTCTGGCCAAGACTTGCTGTTCTTGAGTCTAACTAGTGCTTTGCACCTTGTTCACACTCATGAAGGCGTCTCTTGCTTGTAGACTTTGACAGTGATACACCCACCCCCTTGAGAGTCTTGTTGACTTTGTTAGATGTTGTTAAGAGGTTTTTTCTTAACCAAGTAAAGAATCCTGCGTTTATCCGCTTTAGTTATCTTCCGTGGTCTTCCAGGCCTTTTGGTGTTGCCGAGCTGGCCAGTGCATTCCTACTTTTTAAAAATGTTCCAGATGATTGTTTTGGTGGCTCCACAAGTTTTTACCATCTCTCTGACACGTTTGTTTTGGTTTTTCAGCCTAATGATGGGCTCCTATACTTGCATCAACTTCTCTTTGACTTCATATTGAGAGTTTAAAGTGAACAGCTACCAAATGCATGCTCAACACTTTGAATCTTTTACCTGCTTGATCTGCAATGGAATAATTTGGGAACAGGCCCCACCTGGCCACAAACCCACTTGTCAGTCAACTGTCCCAATAAGTTTAAGCCTCTAAAAATAGGGAGCTATGTATAAAATGTCTGTTATTCCTGAACAGTTCATGCAATTCCTTTGTCAAACCCCTTGAATTCAAGAGGAAAGCCTGCACTTCGATTACATTTTAACTGGTTGATTTGAAATCCACTGTGATCGTAGGTCGGAGGTAAAATTACCAAAAATGTGTCCCAAAACTTATGCACCTAACTGTAAGATGCTTTGAATACACAGAAACCTCAAGAAATCCACTGTGGGTTTTTGGTCTTTTCACTGCTGGTAATAGGTAGCATTATTTCACCCGCCTTGCATCTCAATTGACTCCTTTCAAAAAAGCGCAGTCATTGCAAAATCAAGTGACATCCATTTATTATGCTTCCACCAAATAAATTTATAACACAAACACAATTTCAAAACCTGCCCCCTTTGGTACAGAACGAAGGCAGAAAACAGAGATTACAGAGCTTTGCTGCAAAGCACACCGACACGTTAGTACGCCAAGTAAGTTCTTCTCCGCTCTGCTCATCTTCAGTCCTGAGACACGGAGGAAGATGAACGGTAAAAGAAAGCTTATTCACAGTGCTTGGAAATACTGAAGTGGTTCTGGACCCCCTCCCTCAGGATCCACGTGCAAGCACACCGGGACCAAATCCCACTGTAGCCATTGGTTTTTGGTGTTTCACTGTCACCTTTCTTTACGTCTCAGTCTAGAGGAAATGCAGACTGTCCGATCTCTGTTAGAAATCAACAAAGAAAGCTTATGCACATCACAGCTCTTGCCTGGGTTCAACAAACGTCCCTTTGGTTACTAAAAAGATGCATGACACATTACCCCAGAACTCTAAATGATAAAGATGTACCGTTTCAGTTTGGTGTAAGACTTTTTAATGACAGGACCGGTCCATCCCAAACACAAACAGCTGACTGTCGTACAGCATCATCTTATTCCTAGCTTGAATGTATTAACTTTTAGAATAAGCAGGGAACCGTAAACCTCTGTGCATTTTGCATTTGCATAGCTACTTTATTAGAGTTTGACAGTGCAGAGCAACAAAATAAAATGTTGTTAGATCTTCACTGCAAGTGACAAACAGCTTTTTAATAGGATTTCAGATGCTGGGCAATTCCCATATTTTGTAAAAACTGCAAATCACAAAAAAAAAAATAAAGGAAATTCCACACATTATCCAGACTTTCCAGGAACCCTGATCACATGGCCCATGAGATGTTGGCTGTGTGCTCCTTGGCTTTCATGCGCAGCACGGCGATGCTGGACGAGCGCCTCTCAAACTCAGGTTTGGTCTCGAAAGCGGGGTGACTGTTAGCGGCCGGCGTGAGGAGCGAGTCCGCGCTGAAGAAGTTGTTGAGGGAGACGTGGCCAAATTGGTTCTGCTGACTGGTGAAGCCCATGTAGCCATGGTCAGCAGCGGTGGCAGCCGAACGAGGGGAGTGCGAGTAGGAAGTGACACAGGGAGGGGAGCCCCGGGGCAGCATGCAGGAGGAGACCACGGAGCTGCCGGGAGCCGGGCTCGGCCACAGATTGTTGGGGATCTGTTGGGTAAAGAGGGTGTTAGATACTGAAGGGAAGGACTTTAATTGCACCAGGATCCATTAGAACATATTACACATTAGATTTTATGGACTTAAAGCTTCTGATACTGCATGTTGTGAGGCGATAGAAGAGCAGACAGATAAAAACTGGCAAAAAAGATGTGGTTCACAATCAGATACTTTATATAGGGTTTTGCACACTGCATCGAAAATTTAAAATAAGAAGTTAAGGAAAAATATTTCCTCCATTGCTTACGTACTGCATAAAGTTATCTGTTTCAACTTATCAGCACCACTTTCACACATTCACCGCTGCCCTAAACTGCACACAGAGGAGAGCACGAATGGGCACCGATGGTCTTTATGCTGGCAGCTCCCCCGTGCAATGTTTGTCCGACTCAGAGGGTAAAGCAGGTAATTGCACCTAGAATGCACAGCTGCCGTGTGTGCCGGACGGGGCACTTCCAGCAGTGAAAGTGCATCTGATTGAGAATCTGTCGTGTGCTACGTGTGAGAAAACGCCTGGGCCTGATTCTTCTGACATCAAAAACGGCCCACACGAGCCATCAATAAAGAAGGTTCCGCACGGTCAATTTGGTCAGTTGCAGATCATTCATATAATAAATGTAAAGTATGCGTACACATATATATTTTCATACACAGTAAAAATTTAAAATGATTTTTTTCCAGCGTTGTTTTGTGACGTCCATCTTTACACAAAGTGTCCACTGAAATAGTCCCTAGGAATACAGTTGGGAAAAATACTGCTGCTGTACAAACACTGTATGGAGAAAAGTATTGGGTCACACCTCTTTCTTTCAGTCCCATTGCCACAGGCATAAAAAAAAACCAAGCACCTAAACATGCCATCTGCCTCGACGAACCTTTAAGAATGAATGGATTGCTGTAGTGAGTTCACTGAGCTCGACCATGCTACTGTAATAGGATGCCACTCTTGCATCAATTCAGTTTGTGAAATTTCTTTTCCCGAGATACTCCACCATGAACTGGAAATGGTATTATTAAGTGGAAGCATTTAGGAACCGCGGCAACTCAGCCACAGCATTACGGACCACATAAAGTTACGGAGGTCGTTAAATGGACAAATCTGTCAAATCGGACAGCTTTGAGGTTAATGACACCTCCTCTAGCATTAACATCAGCACAAAAAAGGCGCCCCAGGAGCTTCATGGCGTGGGCTTCCATGGTTTCACGGCTGCATGCAAGCCTTACGTCACCACTGGACTCTTTAGCAGTGGAAACGCGTTCTAGGGAGTGAAAAATCACACATCTGTATGTCTGTCTGACAGATGATGAGTCTGGATTTGGTGAATTCCAGGAGAATGTTACCTTCCTTACTGCACTGTGAAAACTGTACAGTTTTGGTGGGGGGGGGGTAATGCTATGAGGTTGTTTTTCTAGGGTTGGCCTGGACCCCTTACTTCAAATGAAGGGATATCTTAATGCTTCACCCTACCAAGACATTTTGGACAAGTCTATTCTTCCAACTTTACGAGAACAGTTTGCGGAAGGCCCTTTTCTGTTTGAGCATAACTGCGCACCGGTGCACAAAGCAAGACCAAGTCTGGTGTGGAAGCACTTAACTGGCCAGCAGAGTGTCCTGACCTCAACCCCATCAAACATCTTTGGCATGAACTAGAATATAGATTGCTTGCCAGTCCTTCTCATCTGACCTCACACATGCTCTTCTCAATAAATGAGCCAAATTCCCACTGGCACACTCCAAATTCTTGCGGAAGGCCTTCCCAGAAGTGTGGAAACTGCTATAGCTGTAAAGGAGTGACCAACTCCATATTAGTGCCTATGGTTTTCAAATGGGATGTCATAAATGTCTTAAATGTCCCAATACTTTTGTCCATGTAACACATCTTCAAGTATGGAAACCTGGACACTAAACACATATACATTTTGCTTGCATGTTTATTGTTTCTGTTGTCAATTCAAACGATACAAAAAGACATGGGCCTACACAGAACTTCAGAGCAGTTGGAAAAGTCCCTTAATTCACTCTAAAAGGGTCATGCGACCTCTATTTCCATGTTGTTTGGTGGTCGGGCAGCAAACAAGAAAGGAGGAGGGGTACACCCACTGGGTCAGCAACAGTAACTACCACAAGGCTGATTTTGAAGGCACGAACTTCACCTTACAGAAGCTTGTCTGTCTTTCAAACCAGAGACTTCCAGGACAGCGCCAAGTTTTCAATCAAACTGAGAGGACAGGCCAACGCAAGTAAGCAGCATGCAAATTAATGTTTTCCTTAGTTATATATGGTCAAAATGAACTGAAATATGCCAGCGTAGTTTCCCGCACTGCATTAATGCCAACTGCACAGAAAAGAAATGAATGTGCCACATAATTCCATAAATATATGAACCACCATGCCAGCCTCTTCAGAAATTTTTCTCAAATTGCAAAAGTGTGGCGAACTAACTGGCTTTCTGAAAATCACGACAAATACCGACACCACTTGGGTTTTTAAAGTCCACTCGGACAGTCAGATGAACTACCGCTGAAACCTCAAAATGTAACTGCAGCATTAGAATCCACTCGCCCTTTCGACCGCATGTGTCATCGATAAGAAGGACTTCAACTTCTACACAAAAATGAAAGAAAAAACAAATTTTTTTTTTCAATGCCACGGCAACGCAGTCGACGTCCAGCGTGTTTCAGGAGACGGAAACAGCCACCACCAACAGGGTTACAAGTAGGTTTGCCCATTTAATGACAGTAATGGGAATCGGCTGTGTGAACGGGTATGGCTGGTCTCCAAGAGAGTCTATCAGAAACATGTGTGAGGAAAAAAAAATGCGGACGGTCCAACAGGTTTCTGACCTGGTCTCGGGCCAGGGCGACTGCTTTTTTAATAGTTTGCCTCTTACAGTGAAACCCCTCAGCTGTTTTATTTAAGCTCAGAACGTGAAGGCAAACCCCTCAGAGGACTTCCATCTCAGAAAATGTATAAAATCTCCACAACACTTGGAAGCCTAATCTCAGTTCCTGATAGGGAACACCTCACCAAAAGGACAAACTGACACTCCCCATCTCCTCTCACCTCATCTTGTACCTGACCTTTGTCCAAACAGCAAGATAAATGTTCACCCAGCATGCAATCTGATATAAGCTCATTAATTCAGACATGACACCTCAGAGAGTCTAATCAGCGTTGGGGCTCTTATCTGAAGATGGGTTTCATAATTAGTGATTAATAGAGGAATAATGGCAGAAATACCGATTCGCTTTCGCGGTGACCTACATAGACTGAGCATTTTTACAAAGAACTGAGAGCAAAGGGATCACAGCCTGTATTAAGCTTGGCCTCCCTCCAATAGATGACAAATAGTTTTCAATTCCCATCAGAGGTTATTTTGACACCAAGAAGAAAAACTTTAAAAAAAAAAAAAAAAAAAAAAAATTAAAGGGTA
>VUQH01003946.1:17688-37638 GCA_015106775.1 Etroplus canarensis | reverse complement strand
TTTGACACCAAGAAGAAAAATTTAAAAAAAAAAAAAAAAAAGCAAAAGTTAAAGAAGACTTGCCTGTGTGTAGCTGTCGGTTCTCGGTAACACTGATAAATCGTAGGTGGCTGCGAAGTGAGTTTTGGCTTGTTGGATTTGCCCGTAACGCTCTCTTTTCCTCCACTTTGCTCTTCTGTTCTGGAACCACACCTTGTTGGAAAAAGAGGGGAAAATAGAATAAAATGAGAGGAATAAAAATAAACAGACCTGTGGTGAATGTTCTCCTTTTTTAACTGTGGCTACAGCAGATTGGAGATAAAGCATTTTACAATACTAAAGTAAAAATTGTAAAAAAAAAAAAAATGTGTAATTTGATTTAACTAGTTAAATCTTTTCTGCTGCTATATTTTGTTAAACTTGGTAAATCTGGATATTTACATCCACCGCGTAAAAGCCCCCCTTTGTGCACCCCCTCCAGTATATTTAATTGACATGATTCCGGTTCCAAACTATACCTGCACTCTAGCCTCTGTTAGCTCCGTCCTCATGGCCAGCTGTTCCCTCACATAAACATCTGGATAGTGGGTTTTCTGGAAGACTTTCTCCAGCTCCTCCAGCTGCGCGCTGGTGAAGGTCGTCCGGTGTCGCCTCTTCTTGCTGCTGGACACGTTGCTGTCGCACTTGTCCCCCATGTCGTCCAGGTCGGTTTTCGCCGAGCCGGTGGTCACCGGAGACGTCCTCAGAGGGCAACAACTGTCCATGGACCTCCCGAGGTCAGAGTGCAATGCGTCTTCGTCGGTTTTTGGCACACTGTAACCGGCTGGAATGAAGACGTGATAAATGAATAATGGTGTTAATTTTACACTTGCTGTGCCTTTACTTAAAATATTATATTATATTATATTATATTATATTGAGTTTTAAAATTGAAAAATGAGGACATAAAATAATTACAAAACAAAAACGCTATGACTATAATTCACGCAGCCCGTCTGGAAAAAATATTACGCAGGATCATCTCCTGCGAAAGTGCGCAAAAAAAACAAAAAAAACAAAAAAAGTGGCGCGTCTGCTCACCGTTTTGATCCCCGCAGGGAGAGGAGCGGTGGTCGCCGCTCTGAAGCCCGAAGGCCTGCGCGCATTTCGGGGAAGACTTGGCGAAGTACTGCGCGCTGTCCAGGCTCTCCATGACTTGGTCCATGTAGTAATCGCCGGCCTTCATCGCCTGGCTTTTCAAGGCAAACTTATCCTCCATGTACTCCATCATCCTCGCTCTAATCAAACGTCACCATTAAAAGGAAAAAAAAAAAAAAAACCAAAAAGAATAAAGAAAGTAATGGCTTCGCGCAACCGACGGAGCACACAGACGTCCCGGAACGCAATAATTCGCCAAATGGAGCTCATTTGCGCAGTGTTGAAGGCGCAGCGTCTTTATAGCCCCAAAGAGAATGAGATTCTCAAAGAGCCCCCCCTCCTCCTCTCTGGATATGAAAAAGCGCCCTCCTCCCACTCCTCCTCCAAACCAAACAGCAGTTTAAAGTGACTGGAGACCCACAGCGAATCCGGGGAAACAATCAGAAGTGACTTTAATTTACAGCATGTTTAGACATACAAAATGAGGCAATCATTTTTCCACAGCTAAACGTCTCCAGTGAAAATGGGGATTTCATTTGTCAGGAGAGCTCTGCTCCTGGGGCGGTTTAACCTGCTGGTTACAGTAAGATGTAAAATCTTCACACATGGAAGAGCGCACATTATTATGCTTTATTATATTTTAAAAGGTAATTCATTTAAATAAGTTAGACAGGCTGAGTTGTGACTAATTGAGTGGGGGGGGCGCAGCTCCTGTATTTGTCAGATCTTAAATTTCAAGCCTGTGAAATGTTACGCGACACATTTGTCGGGTAAAGCAAGAAAATAATATATAATATTTGTTTAAAAAATAATAAATAAATAAATAAGACAGGAAAATGTTACTAACAGAGCATTTGTTTTTCTCCAAACCTTCTAGAAATATTATCGAGATTTTTTTTCCACATTTCCCCCCAAGTTTGAGCAAAAAAAAAGAGACACTTGAAGTTTTATTAACAGGATGGCACACTCCAGATTTAAAGGTATTATTATTATTATTATTATTATAAAAGATTTATTCCTGTAGCAAAAGGGGACAAAAAGTGTAAAACTGATTTTTAGTGGCTTTAAAGTGAGATTTATTTCAGGCGTGGCGCTCTGTGTCCTAAAATACAAACTGCACATGGAATCACAGGAAGGCACTTATAAAAAATAAAATAAATGCACAAAAATAGAATTTAAAAAAAATAATTTGTGGAGTTTGTCTCTCCACAAATTGCTGCTGTTGTGAATTCTCCGTTTTGACGCTTGCAAAAACAATTCAAAAAAGGTTTTGGGGTTTTTATCTAATTTATTTACAGAAGACGGGAATATTTACTGGTGACAAAAGCATAAAGGCACTGGGGAGTTTAAACCTTTTTAGGGGTGCATCTTAGCACTAAAAATAACAATAATAAGGTAATAATATTAATAACGCATTTTATTATTATTTTCGGTCATCACCTTCTATTATATAATAACTGTTAAAATATTACACAATCTAGGATTCGGTGGCAAATCAGTTTTGAACTGTATCCAGCTGCATGGATTTCACAGGATGGCCGTCACTACTTTAAAGCCACAAACTGCAAATCTACTTTTCCCTCAGGGACAGCCTACCGGATGCCCTGCGTTGAATCTGCACAGTAAAGGGAGGGTTTGTATGAACTTCAAAAATTAAATGTAAATGTAAATAGCCTATCGGTTTGCTTGTTGCACAGGTGCGAGAAGGGGCAACCCGATTTGCCAATGTCTGCATTGAACAATGCTGCTTTAATTGCTGGATGGTTTGTTGGTGGGCTGCCCCCATGTGGTCCAGAGCCTAGACCAATGTTGGGCACATTTCTCCTCCTGTCTGCTTTGCTACAAATTTATTTGCTGTGGACAGTTTCATTAACTAAAGGGTGATTATTCTAAATTACTCTAAATTATTCTTCGACACTACAACAGACCATCCAAATAATTAAGCTGCTTTTGAATGTTAACTGTGTAATGTGTACCCAAGTGAAGAGATGAAAATGATTGATTAGATTTTTAGGCAGCATATTCTTTTATTCATTTTACTGAATTATTATTATTATTATTATTATATCTTCTGAAAGGCATGACATCCTGATTGGGGCTGAGGCCCCCTGAAGGTCTGATCCTAGAATCACCCCTGCATAAAGGCCTGAAATGCTCTTAAATTAAAAAAGATCAGTCTTAATTCTCTGAAAAATAGTATAAACAACAATTTGACTAAAAAGTTCCATTAATAAAGTATTCATCATTACATTTTTTTTAAAAACTGAAGGCCAGGCACCGTCCTCTAGCAGGAAAGTTTAGTTTGAATAAACCAAGCAACCCCGAGGAGCAGACACACAGGACTCAGCTGGGAGCTTTTTCAAAAGTACAGGAAGAGTCGTTGGAGGAATTGTGTTACCACTCACCAAAGCCTACCTTCCACCTCCACATCTCCACCCAGAGCCGCACCACCTGCAATGCACACCACGCATAGCTTTGGTTCGCTCCGGGGTCAGTGGCAGTTACCTGGGGCTGCATGGTGCCAGAGGAGAAAAAAATAAAAATAAATAGGGGCGCTCTTAAGTAGCAGGGGGGTGCCTTAGTGGGCTTCTAAGATGACCTCGCACGCTCGTTCATGCTGAGGAGAAAATGTGAAAAGTTCACTGAGGTTTGGTGGGCTATCGGCTGGAAATTCCAGTCACAATAGCTCCTGCATGGGTTTGTAAAAATGCGTTGCTGCCAATATGTCATGTGGGCAACCTGGAAAGACCTACAGCTTCACATTTAAAAAAGAGGGAACATAGATCCCATCGTGGTTTAAATATGATTGAATTGAACTAATTATCAATCCTTTGAGTCTTAATGTGACTGAACACGATCCAGCACAACCCACTGAGGCCTAAGAGGCCAAAAACATGCCACTTCAGAAGGCAGAAACATGACATCATGATGCCCAAAGCCACCTTTGGGTCTAATTCAATCTACTGAAATGTCTTCAAACTTTGGCTCCACAGAACACTAAAAAGACCAAAGTTTATTTTCCCCAAAAGCACAGGCCGTGTGGAGCTTATTGGTGCCACTTGAGTCTGCAGAACATTTGGCTGAATTTCAGAAAGTGAAAGCAGCGCATCAGTGTCTTGAAAGTTTGTTTTCATTTTGTTTGTTTGTCTTTTGCTTTTCCAGGAGTCAGGCATTCCTGAGCGCTGACAAACTTCAAGTCTCCGCTATTTCACTAAGTCATTTAAGTTCATGTTAAAATGTTTCACAGACCCCCATATATTACTGAAACCCAGACTGAGCCTGCCAGCAAGGTCAGACACGTTACATCCAAATGCTATGATACAGTGCAAGGGTGAAGACATTTATAATAATAAGATGATGATGAAGAAGAATACATACTTTAATTGTCCCAGATTTGGGAAATTCTTTATTTAATATATCACAAAGAAGAGTTTGGTTTACAATCAATTTGTTTTTTCTACGGTAATGTACCAACAGTTTTAAACTGTAAAATTTACAGTTGATAAAAAAGCCTACCATAATGCCTTACACAGTGTCACTGTATTCTTTCCAGGGAATTTTACCATTAATTTAACAGAATTTTTTAACAGTGTGCCATAAAGAGGTTTCGTATCTGTTTATTTTGTTTTATTTACAGTGATTTACCATAAACATACACCAGTTCTGAACAGTGAAATTTACAGTTGATAAAAAGCTCGATGTTTTATACATTATCACTGTATTTTTACAGTAAAGTTCTAGCCGGTATTTTGCCATGAAATAAATGATTTTTAACACCGCAAATTTAGCAGTGTTTTAGAAAAGTCAACAGAGCATCCCTGAAAATCAGGAAATTGCAAGCTGAATTAGCGCATTAACACATAAATTAATACATCTTTTCCAAATTTTTGACACATATCTAACAGATTTAGGCCTAACAAAAAAAACACAAAAAAACAGATATACAGCCATAAACCTCTATGACCACTCTGACATGGCAAAGGATGCTTAAACTCATCAACTACAACATTAAGTTTTTGGGGGGTTTTGGAAAAAAATGCATTGAATCCAGTAAAAACTGTAACAGATCTTCTTTTTTTTTTTTTTAACATAAAATGGCTCAAATTAATCCCATCACTGAACAACTAATGCAATATTATTGAATGTCTTTAGTACTGAATATTGCAATGCAAAATATTATGTCTTTTATCATAAAAACTAAACTAATAATAATGATCTTAAGAAAAAAATCATCAAAAAGGAAAGTGTGTTTATAAACATTAATTTAATGTTTTATCATGAAGACATATTCATGCACATGTATCTCCACATAATTCCACGAGACCACCTCTCAACATGTCAGCTTAATACTGTTTGATAAATGTGTTAAAAATCTTTCTTTTGTGGCATTTCAGTACAGTCTACCGTCTGCTTGTGTAAGTGTGTTGCTGCGTTCTTTTTCCTCAGATTCACATTCAGAGGAGCGCTAGCACATTCCTCTTCCTAACTCTGAAAGAGTTAGATAATTGTGTCATGAGGCAGAAATAAATAAGATCCGACTCCTCTGCCATTTTTTTCAATCAGTGTTTCACATTCAGAAGTATTTCCACTTCTAAGTAAAGTCATTTATATTTCCAAAATTAAGTTATATTTTAAAGGATTTACCAACAGTTCTTTTTAAAGTTCACTATTAACTAGAAAAAGAAATAACAGCTTTAAAGTATGGTATGCATCATGCTTTTTTAACACCTGATGTCCACATCACAACACATTCTCATCCCACACTGCTGCAGCATAGCATTATTAATAGTATTTTAATTATTTATTTTTCACAAATAGTAGAGATTCCTACATATTTAAAGGACTGCAATAGTTTCTTTTTTTTTTTGCATCTTTCACACTTAACATCACAGTGTATTATTTTTTTTCAGTATGGTCTCCCCTGTAGTGTAGTAATTTATACATTCACCTTACAAGTGAAAGGTCCTTGGTTCAGTTCCAGGTGGGGACACAAGCCCCTTTCACCAACGCCAATTAATCCGCTGTGGCGACCCCTTGGGGAGAACAAAAGGCAACAGCCAAAGGTACATTTTCATGAAAATACACTAAAGCTGACACTTCATGAGTCTGTTCATTCATTTTCAAACATGCAGAAATGAATGGAAACCGATATCTGTCAGGAATTCTTTAACTCTGCAGCAGACGCAAAAATGTATAGAATCTGTAATTTGTAGCGCAAATGTGGAAACACAGTGTTATTGACTATAATGCATCTGAAGGCAGCGCTTGGAGAGATCCGCGTACAAAACGTCTCCCTGCCAGGCTGCATTTGACAGCATTCGCGGATTTGAGGTCCGGTTGGCAGGGCAGTTCAGGCTGAGAGGGACACTCTTCATCTTATCTAGATGTGTGGTGGAGCGCTCATTTTTACCAGGCAATGGTTTATGGATGTCTTAGGTTACATATAATTTACTCATAACCCAAAAGTAAACAAATTAAATGAAAAGTGGTGGGTGAGGGTTTGCCGGTATAATTTCAGAACCGTCAGCCGCAGAAAAGAACTCTAATGGCAATTTTGAACTTCTGTCAAGCTATACATGGTGACGAGACTTGCATGAACAGTATACGCACCTGTCTATAAATGTGCATAAAATAAAATCTGTAAGTGCACTGACTTATGCAGTGTACAAAAGAGCCCCATGAAGAATCAGTCTCCCTGTGCAGGAGAAGAGATCTCTCTGGTTTCACAACAAACTCCCAAATGGGCAGGACCACCACATCTCAGGCCTAACCCACTCTCCGAGACAAAATCACCATCAGCCCGCGTACAGTCAAAATACACCCTCCAGACATGTGTAAGTGAAAGATAGAAGCAAAATAAACAGGCCGACATGCATTTCCTTCCAGGAAGCCACTCTGCAGCTCTGACTGTTTGTTTTGACATTCATTAACTTATCGTTTTCAGGCAGCGGACCAGCAAAGGAACCTCCGAGCCTGAGGTCCGTCGGCCCCGACAGGGCAGTGTTTGTGGACGGACGCCTCAGCTCTCCAAATTCAAATACACAGACAAAGCCATGATAATCCACGGCTGAAAATAAAGAAATTCTAACATCAATGTTTGTGCAAAGCACATACAAGCTGTCATTTCAAGTCCACTGTTGGCTAGCAAGAGCTAAATATAATAACAGGACTTTCCAAAAGTCTACTCATGAAAAAGCAAGAGAAAAGCGGAAAGTATCTTCTCATAGTTGACACAATATATTTATAAATCAGCATGGAAACTAAATAACAGCATCCTAAGATACAGGCATTAAAAGTCCTGGTTCTTATTTCCTGCTATCATTTGCATATGAAGCGTGTCATTCATTCAGCGTTTGAGATTTAGTTCCATGTGTTTTGCTGCTAGTTGGCTGTGATCAGGTTCAGGCAATGACACTTGAGCACACAGTATTTGATACCTGAATGAACATAACTGAACTGCCTGAAGGTATTTGGGCTACTCCAGGTCCTGTTGGTCTTAATTAATTTACAGAAGAAGGGAGTCTGAGCTTATGCCGAGACTAAAAAGATCTGCCGCAGGAAAATTCAGTGCAGGCAATAAAACAGTGTCGAAAATCAAACTTTCTTAACAAAGGTACTACCAGTTGTGAGCTGTTCCAGCACACGTGTATTTTACTGAAAAAAACTATAACTGTATCTGTCTGAGGAGGTGCAGCCCCAGGGCATGGGTAGGGATGACTTGCTGAAGAATATATTGTGTTTTATTTGTGCATTCTAGTTTTTTTCTTGCCTCCTCCCCAGCCGCCACTCAGCTGGACGGGGTTGTCACGGAAGGAGAGTCGCTCTCTTTTTGGCGGAGCAGACGCGACTTGGAGAGGAGATGCTACTTCCTCACCTAGACAGAAGATAGAAGGGAACTGCATTAATATTTAACATACAAAATGAGCGTTGTGAATTCAGTCTGTTATAGACTTGAAATGGTGATTCAGGCAATTTGTGTTATTTAAATGACATATTCATTTGATAATGACCAGGTATGAGCTTTTTGTCTGCTGAACCATTTTTGAAGGGTTATCTCTGCCTTTAACAAACTTTTGCTACGCTATGTGGACAAAAGTAATGGGCCACCCACACATTACACCTACAGGAGCTTTTATGACATCTCATACTAAATCAACAGGCATTAATTTGGAGTTCGTCCCCCACTTTGGCAGCTATAACAGCTTCCACCCCTCTGGGAACAATTTCTACAAGATTTCGGACTGTGTCGGTGGGAATTTTACCCATTCATCCAGTAGAACATTTACGAGGTCAAACACTGATGAGGGTTTGGCAATCTCAGTTCTAGTTCATTGCAAAAGTGTCGGATGGGGTTGAGGTCAGGGCTCTGTGCGGGCTAGTCAAATACTTTTACACCAAACTCATCCAACCATGCCTTTATGAACCTTGCCTTACCTGGGCCTTCTGCAAACTGTTTCTGTGAAGCTGAAAGCATAAAATTGTCCAAAATGTCTTAGTAAGCTGATCAATTAAGATTTCCCTTCACTGGAAACAAGAGGCTCAGTTCAATCCCAGAAAAACATCCCCATAGCATTATTCTTCCTCCACCAAATTTTACAGTTAGCACAATGCAGTCAGGCAGGTAACGTTCTCCTAGCATTTACCAAACCCGGGGGCATCCATCAGACTGCCAGACAGAGAGGCATGATCTATCACTCCACAGAACACGTTTCCACAGCTCCAGAATTTGGTGGGGCCATGCTATGCGACACTCAGTGTGATGCTTGGTATTGTGCTTCATGATGTAAGGTCTGCATGCAGCTGCTCAGCCATGGAAACCCATGCCATGATGCTCTTGAGTCAGCAGAGCGCTGAGAACTTTAACACTCTCTATACCTCAGCACTCGGTGACCCTGCTCTGTAACTTCACTTGGACTGCCACTTCATAAGTTGCTGTGGTTCTTAAACGCTTCTACTTTGCAATAATACCACTGACAATTGATCCTGGAATATCTAGGAGGGAAGAAACTTCACAAACAGACTCGTTTGTGCTACGCTGGAATTCACTGAGCCGCACAAATGTTTGTGAAGCCAGACTGCATGGTTAGGCGTTTGATTTTATACACCCGTGGCAATGGGACTCAACGAAACACGTGAATTCAGTAAGAGGTGTGGTCCAATACTTTTGTCTACATAGACGTAAGCATAATCTACATTCTTGTACACCCCAAGTTTCCTAAAGGATGTTGTGAAAATGTGATGTATTTAATAAAATGCATGAAAAATCAAATTTCCCACCAGGGCATCATGCTAGCTTGCCCAAAAGTTGAACAAAAAAATCTGAAAATTTACAGTACCAGTTATTATTCCCATATAACAGGGCAATGATGCAGGACATTAGTTCATGGTGGGGTTGCTAAATTCTGAAGCTGATTTCATGCAAAAATCACAGAGATTGTTGCTAAAACTTAAATAGAAATTGTCATCTTATAGGAATTAGTGAAGTATTTATTTTTTTTAAAAAGTACAAAAGGTTTGATGAATGAGAAAATTAAGTAGGTTTACATATGAGAAGGTTTTAATATATTTAAGTTGTGTCAGCCTTCTCTGACTCAAAGTCCTCAAGACAACACTATATTAAATCTGAAGTGAGAGCAGGTAAGTTTTTGTGTTTTCAGCCTCTGTCTCTCAGGAGCACCGTGTGCTGCATCAAAATCCCTTCCATTTCACCTGGGGATCAGTACAAAGCTTTTCAAACACACAGAACAAAGGCAGCGCTTCTACAGGGTATGATGCATTCCACGTGTAGAGCCCAAACCCGCGGTCTCCACGGCCGCCTCACACAGGGAGTCAAACAGCGCAGAGGGCTCTTAAGGTGGAGGGGGGGCTGGGATGCATCGCAAGTCCTGTGCTTGCTTCAAATATCTTCACAGCTGGCACACTGTATAGAATATCCTTGAACTGGCATATCACACCTAATCAAACTTCTCTTTTGATATTGTTCATGTCTGTAGTGCAAACGCTATCTTTTTTCTTTCTCTTTTAATACAACAAAGATTTTGCAAACCGCTGCAGTGTTTTCGTGTTATTTTCATCAACTACAGGCCAGCTTTGGTGGCTTGGTTTATTCAAAATGGAAAAAAAAAAAAAAGTATATTAAGTAATTTTGTGCAATAATGTGCTCTAAATCAGAAACAGAATGCAAACATTTGCTGCACATGTTGCTAATATCTCTGCTAGTTGTCCGTTCCGTTATTAATGGTATAAAGATAAATACACGGCTTCACATTTTAACCAACCGCTGTGACCAAACAAATTGTTTTCAGTCATTTTACTCTTATTCTGCTCGAACAGCAGACAAAGTTGCGGGAGTGGTTTCTTAGGTTAAGTGGTTTCCTCTGCGCACGTAATGAAAATATTTTGTGAGGCTGGAAACGCATTTTATGGTACTGTCCCAGCAAGTGGTGAGTATCGCATTGCAACAGGTTATAGACTATTTATGTAGTCTTGACTGCTATGGCAAACTAAGTGAACCCTCCAGCTTTAAACCCCCACTTTGATGCATGTATGCTACTCTAGAAGCAAAGGGGAAAAAAAACTTTTTGTTTTACTGGCTCAATATGAAGATTTACTTCAAAGAAACGGCATACTCTGATTTCCCTCAGTAGCCCATTTCCTCTTATATGAGTTTGTGATCACTGGGATGATTAGATGCCCTTTCTAAGTTTATAAAATATCTAAACATGTTTTTTCCTTATACATACATCCATATTTCAATTTGCCCTTCACAATTTTGATAAGTGGTGTTTTCATCAGGGCAGACAAAGAGGCTTTCTTTCTCCAAGCCTGAAAAGAACAAGAGTCTGCCTGCATAGCACGGAGACACTCGCTCTGCTGCTGCTGCTGCTGCTGCTGCACCTCGTGGATATCATTTTGAAATCATCATCAGAATCTAATTTGGCTTCGTTAACGTGGACAGGGCTCCCCTTCACTTAGATTCCTGGGCTTGTTTAATGTGGTCATCTGCTGTCAGCCTGTCAGTAGCATCTTTGTCACTCAAACTCCTGAGCCCCACTTCTCCTGACAGAAGGGCCAGTCATTCTTCGCTGAAAGGACTGATTTTTTTTTTTTCTCCCTCTCACTGCCCGTTTCCTGTCAGAGGAGAAATTCACGACACTGTGTCCCCAGCCCGACCTTGTGGCTCCCCTCCCCTCCCGCAGCAGCCCGCCGGTGGACCCGGGCTAGGCTGAATAAGCACTGACTCTGTGCACTGGGATCTGTGTGACCTAACACTCCTAGGTGCAAGTATGCGCACTTAAAAACATCTGTACGCACATGTAATGAATGCATAGATATATGCATGTCCAAAAATGCAGAGTTTGAATATTGGCCCGCGCACTCCTCTCTGTGTTATATGTAATGCTGAGCACAGATTTGTGTACAGGCAGCCATTTTTCAGTTTCAGTTGTAAAATTTCTGTTTTTGCAAAACTGTAAAAATTAGGGCAGCTTTATAGTTGTGTCAACCTAGTCTATAGAGTTTAAAAAGTGCAATAATTATTAAATGTACAGAAGATTAAATATTAGAGTCTGCACACAGTAATGAGACATATATATATATATATATATATATATATATACAGTGTGTATTTATAAGGTCTCCACATAAGCTATTAAGAAAGATTCATAAATAAATATTACTATTACAATTCCTCTAGATTACATTAGCTTTTAAAATATGACAAAAATATTTTATTTAAAGCAGAGTTGCCTTCCACAAGATTTTTCTCAGGCTCTGCTGAAACACTGATTCATACTTCCAAGCGACGTGGTGATTTTGCGAAGAAAAAAAATGGTACAAGCTTACAAAACTCACTTGTATGGCTAAAGAAGTTTCTGCGGGGATAACTGTTCACTTTGCAAGGCTGGGCAGCTGAACTGCTGTTGGCCCACAGTCTGCTGGCCTGATGGAGACAATCTGCATATGCTGGGTCAGCCTGCACGCACCACACAGAGAAACGCATGCACACACATGAATGAGGCCCAAAATGACACATCTCACGCAAGCAGTCGAGCTTCAAAACATTCAACAACCAGTGGCTTTGCAGTCAGAGTATATCTAAGAAACTGGAGGAAGGGGGCGGCTCCCCTTGCCAGCAAACATAAGTCAAACTGCTCTATAATGGCACAGGGAGACATGCGGTTTCTGACTTCAAAGACTTTGCAACCATCAGTATCGCTCTCAGGTCCAGACAAACTACTCCAATGTGACGCTGGGATTTCTGCAAGTGAAATGAAGAAATTGCACCCCGTTGATCCAATTGAAAGTGTCACTGCAGAGCTAAACCTAAGACTCGCCTCACCCCCCTTCCTCCTTTAAATCAAAGCTGATGAGACAGGCTCCAGGAGAGAGGACCTACAGTGGGACGTGACTCTGAGTGGTGAATGTAAATACTACATACCTTCACATGTATGCAACTACTTCCCAGAAAGAATTCAAATCACGGGGGGAAAAACAGGAGGGGACAGTACTCACTACGAGCTGCACTCTGCCTCCACTCAGAATGGACGAGTTTATCTCCGGTAAGAAACGATCACTGAGAATAAGCACAGGCGTACATACTTACTCACTCTATAACAGAAATTCTGTGGTTATAAAAAAAATTATATAAATTAAAAGATAAAAATACATAAGATAAAAAAACAAACACATTTTTAAAAAATTAAAAAGAAAATTAAGCTCTAAGTCGACTCTTTTGGATGGCGACCCCCGGCATGGCAGCAGTTAATCTGTGATGCTCAATATACTGGAATATTTTATTTCAATAAAATTTTAATAGATTCGACATTAAATTGTCTTTCTAAAAACAATGCCCCGGGTGTGCTAGAACAAGCACAGGCATCACGGTGAATTCATACAGATAGCTGCATAAACCTGACACAGCCCTTTTATCATCTTATGATCTACATTAACTTACTCACCTCTCTGAATGCCTGTGAGACTGAGTGGCCTGGTTGTGTGGCCCCTGCTGAGTTTGAGCCTGCTTAACTTGCTCCATCTTCTCTGCCTGCTGATGACCTCCAACTGCATTTAACAGAAAACATCAAATACAGTGTCACAAGCCATTATTTTGCTCCTTTTGCTGGAATAATGGCAGTAACAAAAAGGAGCATGCTGCCAAACGATTTAGAGCTGGGAAGCGGGGAAGGTGGCACGAGTCTAAATGACAGGCAGTGTCGATGCAGCACTACAGGAGTTTGGTTAACAGATGCTCACCAGTGTGTGAGCTCAACAAATAAACATCTGCGTGGTCTGATCTGTGGCAATTTTGACATGGTTTATTGCAGTTCCAGCATGGCAGCTTTCCTTACACTGTAACGGATCAGTGGTCAAAGCTATGTTAGGACTTAAGGTGGGGTATTTGCTCGAAGGAGACAGGGGCATTAATGTAATTCATGTAAGTTAGTTGAAAGGTGCAACAGGAAAGGCCTTGCGTTGTTTCAACAATTGTTGTGGCTTGTGGTTCTTTGTAAAATTGAATCCAAGCAGTGGTTCAAAAGTTTGTTAAAGAGCAAAATCTGGAAGGCCGTTGATTTACGGGTTATGCTGAAATCCCATAATAAGGTCATAATTCAAAATAAACATTTATGTTGCACTGACAGTAATGCTGCCTTAGATGGGTGTAAACTGATAATTTATTTTGACAGCCCAGTGCTGGAACTAATGATGCATTTATTTAAGCCATTTACTCGCTTTTGCTGCGCTGTAAAAAGAAGAGAAGAGCTTTACAGTTTTCATGGGTTAATTGAGAAGCACCACTAAAAATGTTAAGTGATAGATGCCTCCCCTGGGGCAGCAAAGGGCAGGAAATGACTACTTGCACTTCCCAAAGCTGAGCGAGGAAGAGCGAGAGAAATAGAGAGAGAGCAAGAGAGAGGGAGAGAGAGGGAGAACGGCAGAGGGTGCACACGAAGCCCAGAAATCTGTTTTCAAACAGCAGCTTGTTCATCTACAGTACTGTACTTATTACAGCTCTGTAAGACCCAAACAAGGGGTCTGGGTTAGCTGTTTACTGCTTATAGAAATATAGCAACCATATCGTAGGATTTTCAACGAATGGTTCATGCATTGCTAAAAAGGCTAAGGTAAATACACTGAATGCACAGGGTAAGTCAACACATGCACAGTGTGTACACAGCGATGCAAGATAAGTACCATGAAAAAACTATTTAGTATGATGCACTTGAGTAGCACGGAGAGACTTCTTCTCTCCCTTTTCCCCTCAGAACCCCCATCCAAAGTTTCCTCCTGACCTCCTTCAACCTCCTGAATCCCCCTCCAGTACTCCTCCAGGACGTCAGGAGGGGGGCCTGTAGGAGTCACGCTTGTTAAGGGGGGGGGCTTTTAAGCACATTAAGCGAATCTCGCCAATATCAGAGAGCTGGAGAGGAGGAGGAGGAGCATCAAGGCTTTGGCCTGCAGCAAAGCAGAGATGAAGGAGAGACGATGCTGCCACTTCTTCACTACAGGAACAAAAAACTCTGGGTCACACACAAGCAGTGAGAAATGTCAGTCCTAAACCACTGACAGTCACCTTAAGGGATAATTCTGTAAAGAGTAAAACTGCGCGCGTGCACAAATAGTAGGAAGTTAACTGCAAAGTTGTGTTTACAACAGACAACTTGAGGTCTCGGGATACTATATCTATATAAAAAATAGATAAATTCCTGTTTGGATGCCTCAACTTTTGCATCAAATTTGGTTCCTGTCTTTTTGTAATGAATCCCAAACGTATTGTAAGAACTTCATGATTGAATGGAGTGTCGTAATGATATGCAAGATTTTGTAAACACTTCCTATTGTCACAGACTTCAGGGCGCCAGTTTTCAAATTTCCCAAACTTTCACAAAGAGTTACAATTTTGTAAACTTTCACAACATGTTGCAACAGTGTCATAGATTATTGTAACTGCTTCACAAGTGTCATAAATGTGTCTTCATTGTTCGTAGCCACATCAGGTTGGTTCAACAAATTTTTCTCTCAATGAAGTGTCATGAATGTTTAGCTGCAGTTGTGAAGCAGGTACGACACCTTGTGAAAGTCATAAATACCTCGTAACATGTTCCTTCCACTTCCTAAACAATTAGCCGCATTTCATATGTTTTCTTAACCCCTTCATAATGGTCCACAAGGTGTTGTTTTTTCTAAAATGAAAAAACGACTTTGAAATCAGCTTAAGACCTGGATGTTACATCCATTTTTTAGATACAGGCTATGCCTCGGAGAAAGATCTAAAACCAAAAGCCTGATTTGGAATAAATGCTAAAAATGTGGGGTAACAGCGCACACTTCTGGATCAGAAAATATAGAGTGGCAGTGATTGATTGTCCCCTTTTCTAAGCTCAAAGGTTGGTTTCATACATTACATGACTTTTCTGTGTTATTCTACAAACATGTCACGGAGCATAATTTGAATCAATATGAAGCCTGCAAAATTTAGTTGTCTCTTCCAAATATGTTGGCTGGTTTTGGTTTGTTTAAAATATGAAAATAAAACCCACAGTAGGGCGTAGCAAGTGATACACGCTAATTATGTTTGAATCACAAAGCATTTTAAAATCCATCTGTCAGCTTTTTGAAAACAGTGCAGCGTAGATAGGAAGGCATTCAAGTTTTAGGTTGGGTTATGCTTCAATAGAATACAACAGAGCTTGTACAAACATATCAGAAATTAAAAGCGCAAAGTTCTCACCTTTCCAGGCACTCCTCCTGGAAGGGCTTCAAACTTGACAGACCTATGCCTGGTGTACTTCTTGTTTATGAAGACTTGTGCTGGGCCTTTGCTAAAAGAGCACGAAACTCATCCCATAATACGTTAAAACAGCTAAAGGATGGCTCTCCCTTACTTTGTTTTCTGCACATTGGAAAATACTGGAACATCATCACGAAACACTCGTTATAATCCTGTTTTTGTGGCATTTGAGAATCAGTGCATATGTGACATTTGAGCGACTCTGTGGTTTTAGTTGGATGCCTGTTTCTGTGAATGACTGCTGCCCCACTGTACACTGGCTCTGTGTGTTTTCTAAAGTGTGCCAATGCACCTCAAACATATACTATGAGGAGAGAGGCTCCACTGCCTGAGATAAATAAAAGCTTAGAGATTACGGGGTTGAAATTGAATGCACATGAATGGCGGTGAATAGGCTAAGTTATTTTGACTGATCAATGATAAACAAAATGATTGTGTTTCAGTTTGACTTTGTTGATGACATGAAGTGTGAAATCAAGTTAAGTGCTCAGGAGGTAGGGGATCCAGGCTGAAACATAAATATATACCCTTGTGTCCCTGTGACATGAGGACGGATGTTTGATGGGGTTGGATCTCAGTTTGGCTGGAAGAGGAAGGTTAGAAGTGTGTGTGTGTGTGAGTGTGTGTGTGTGTGTGTGTGTGTGTGTGTGTGTGGGAACGACTGAGTGGTAAGTAAGAGTAGAAATTGGGAGACCTGCTTGGAGGCATTCAGCATTGTCAACATCTGCGGCATCCAGACACATCCTGCAGATTCAAATCATTTAAAACAGGAAAATGCATAGCTGTATTTTTTTAACTTTTAAGAGAAAATTTGTTGTGGCTCTGCACCATTCTCTCCCTCTCTGTCTCCCACTCTGGGTATGTAAGCCGATACCCATTTCAAGTGGGTTACTCATGTCCAGCACATCCACACAAAGAGCCCGGATAAAATAAACATGCAGCGTCAGATATCTTGGAAAGAATCTGTCATGGGTTTGAGGCTAATCACCTCCAGAAGGAGCTTGACTCAAGGCCTGAAACGTTAGCCCCTGTCGGGGAGCGCTGGCTGGGCCGAGCTGGGCTGGGCTAGCCAGGCCCCGGGCGCTGGTGATGAATCCAGAGGAGGGGGTGCCTTGCACAGGTCAGGACCAGGGGAGAAAGAGGGGAGGTGAGCATGGGTCCATTTACAGCGACCTCGAGTCACTGCACCACGAGTAAGTTCCTGACACACCACCTCTGTCGCCGCCGTTGCCACGGCCCTTATAGCCATCCTGTAAAAAGACGGCGGGAGTCGACTCCTCTAGATTGAAGCTGGTTAAAGTTACGCATTTTACAAGAAGCCACTCTGTCAGATCAGACGTGATTGAGAATACAAAATATAAAGCAGAAGGAAGAAGGAGGAGTCACTTTATCAGCTGATGGAGCTGCTTCATATCATTGAACCAGACCCATGACAAGATAAATTGCCAAGACAAGGGTGGGGAGGAGTGACAAAGGTGCTGGAAAAGAGAGAGCTGGATATACCGCTGTAATGTAATATTTCATCAGGGCGGAGATATTCCTCGATTGCTAGCTGGCTGGCAGCTTATCCACAGCAGTATTGCGCTCACACTTCCAACATCAGTAATCACATTGGAAAGTTGACATAATACACCTGCAGTTCGAATAAACAATAGATAACATCATGATGCCGTCATAGTTGAACACACAAAAATTATCAGCCGAAAATAATTAGTGGGGGGAAAAAAATTAAACTGCCACAAACAAAATGCCACTTTTGTAAGAGGCCCCAAGTTTTGTCCATCGCTGCCTGATGAAAGTCCCTTGTAAGACTGGCAAATCAGTGGCTGCTGACAAAAAAACTTCAGAATTAAGGAAAACAATGGAACTCCTCAACTGTTCTACAAACAGATTAGCAGTTGTTACACCCAAAACACATATATTCAGGATTGTAATATAAAATGACAAGCAAATCTGCTCTGTTTCTTCACTGCTAATTAATTAGGATTTCAAGCCTGTAGCAGCAATGGATTTGGACCAATCTCTTCACTGCCTGCTGGCAAATGCTGTTGTTACAGCGTCCCTCTGACTGCTGGATGACCGTGAGCGTCTCGCTCTATGGATGTGAGGCCTTGACCCCGGTAGGTGGGGGTGGGGTGTAGGGGAAAGATGGAGGCAGTCCCTCACGATAAAAGCAGACTTTCCCCCCAACTCTCCCTTATGCTCTCCCTCCAGCACTTCCCTCCCTTTTAAGTCTGTCTGTGTATGTCACAACGCCAAATCATCTCTGCACCTCAGGGCAGGGCATAGAGCCACAGCAGAATAAGATGGAGGGAGAAGTTTGCTGCTTTTCAAGCAACCACAATACATCACTTCATAGTCAACCTGTAGACTTTTTTTTTTTGGAAACTCTATATCCACAATAATGAAAACTTGTCGGGGGAGAAAAAAGGCACGGTATATATGCTGAGTAAAACGCCTGTTCAGCTCAGCCAAAGCACAGGCCATTTCATTAGATACACCTTGCTACTCCTCGGTTGGACCCCCTTTTGCCGTCAGAAATGCCTTAATTCTTCATGGCATAGATTCAACAAGGTGCTGGACACATTCCTCAGAGACTGTGGTTCCTTTTGACATGATAGCACAGTTGCTGCAGGTCTGTCAGCTGCACATGCGTGATATAAACCTCCTGTTCCACCACATCCCAAAGGTGTTATGTTGAAATGAGATCTGGTGACTGTGGCGGCCATTTGAGTACAGTGAACACAAGCCATTTTGAGATGATCTGAGCTTTGTGACATGGTGTGTTATCCTGCTGGAAGCAGCCTTCAGAAGACAGGTACACGGTGGTAATAAAGTATAGACATTGCCAGCAACAATACTCTGAACGTGTCCAAGCTCAGTGAGCCCACGTGAGTTTTAGCCTCAGTTTCCTGTTCTTGGTAGACAGAAAATACCTCAAAGTGCTATCACAGACACATATTCACATGCCCATGGCTGTAGCAGGGGCACTTTGGGGCTCAGTGTCTTGCCCAAGGACATGGGGATCGAACCATCAACCATCTGTTTGGAATATGACCTGCTCTACCTTCCAAGCCACAGGCACCCTATCAGCTCAAAGGAGTTTAGCCATCCTTCCTCTGATCTCTGAAACCAATAAGACATTGTCACTCAGAGAACTGCCACTCCTTGGATGTTTTCTCTTTTTCCAGCCATTCTCTGTAAACCTTAAAGATAGCTGTGTGCGTAAAATCCCAGACTGTCATCAGTTTCTGAACTACTCAGACCAACCTAACAACCATGCCATGTTCGAAGTCACTTAAATCACCTACTTCCCATTCTGATGTTCGGTTTGAACTTCATCAGCTCATCTTGACCGTGTCTACATGCATAAATGCATTGAGTTGCTGCTATGTGATTGACTGATCGGAGATTTGCAATAACAAGAAATTGAGCAGGCATACCTAATAAACTGGCGAATGAGTTTACACACTAGAAAAAAAGGGCACCTGACTCACTGTCAAAGGGCTCTTTGACAGTGAGTCAGGTGCACAGTACAACAGTCAGACCGCTTTCCCCCATGAAACTGCTACTGCATTCCCAGCAACTCATTTTCATAGATAATACTCAGAAATATGAATATTTAAAAAATCATATTGCTAAAATGAGAGCAAACATCATCACAAATTCTGGATCTAACGATCTAATATTTATAGAAATATGTTCTTTCTAAGGAAAACAGTTGAAACCCGTATTTGACCAGTGCATATGGTAGTGGCCTGTAGACCAGACCAGAGAAGGTGTCAGCTCACCCCCTCTTTAGCGCCCACCGAGGTGCCCTTAAGCAAGGCACCGAACCCCCCCGACTGTGCTCCTTGGAGCCTGTAATGGGCTGGCTTGTTCTGCACCTCTCTCGGCATGTTTCTGGTTCTGCTGTGTGTTGTGCATAAAAAAGTGTGTATATGACAACTAAAAAAAGAGTGTTGCTTGTATTTCCCCCTGTCCAGGGATTAATAAAGTATGTTCTTTCTGTCTTTCTTTGGATCTGGTATCTCTGGATCTGT